>JADHKI010000090.1:0-60715 GCA_019925645.1 Graphilbum cf. rectangulosporium
ACGTGACAGAGCTGGTTTTGAAAAAAATTAGGTGGAGAAATCTTACAGAAGTGGTTTAGCGTTATACTTTTCTAAGAAAATTAGATGGAGAAACTTTACAGAAGTGGTTAGCGTCGCATTTTTGTTTTCTCCTTTAGGGGGCGTTTCTGACGGTCATGTCGCAGCCTCATCGTAGGAATGCAGAGTAGAAGTTCTATCCCAGATGCAAGCCATATGGGCGTCCATGTTATGCTGCGTTTTTCATGTTGTAAGTCGTAATGGTGCCGACAAAAGAAATGATTTTTTTTCTCTTGGCATCACTGTACGGCAAATGTGCCGGCCTAGTTTGTCGGAAGTCAGTTCGAATCACGTGTCGTTGCCGCAAATCCCCAAAACGTGCCGGCGCACCCAGCGTTGATTGGCTGGATCGCTTTCACTTACACGCGGCCCATGTGCGGCGTCTGCGTCCAGTCCTGCCAAGTTGTTTTGAGCACGCGGGCTCTTGATGGCTCTATCAAATCAAATCGAAGAAGCTTCCGAATCATGACTTTCTCGGCAGTCTAGGCCGCCCCCTTTTCCCGACTCCAAAACGCCTCCTCGTGCTCCCACGTTCTTAATCATCTGCCGGCCACTGGTTTTGTTTTCTTGCAGATTTCTTTCTGGACTGTTTTTCTTGTCTGGGCTGTCTCGGGGCAATCCAGCTTCTCTCACACAGTTCACACAGTGCCTCAAACATCTGCAGCGAGCCTTTTAAAGCTACCCCTCTCGTCGGCCGACCTGTGAAAGTCTGCGCCGATAAGTTGAATTCCCAATTTTACTCACTCCCTCGGAACCTCGCCCTCTTCACGATGCCGCGTGCGACCCTCCCGCTCACGCCGGCCTCGTCCACCGATATTCAAGGACAAGACGGTTCCAAACACCTCGCCGCTCTTCAAGCGGCCTTTGAGCTGCCTCCTCCCGCGCTGGCCTCCGCCGCGGCCGCCACCCTCATGCTGTCACCGCCCATGGTCCCGAACGAGCGGTCCTCTGCCAGTAAATGCATGACACAGGCGTCCTTGCCGGCCAGCAAATCGATCCCGATGCAGGCTTCCGAGACAGTCAAGTCGCGCAGGCGGACCGCTTCCCTGCAGGCCTGGACCCAAGACCAGACACGAGAAAGCGCTCCAGATTCGGCAAGGGATGCCTTCACCCTGCCGCCGCCACCAACACGATCGCGCAAAATTATCGAGATGAAGCCCCGGGCAACGGGCGTGGTAGCCTCTCTCCCAAAAGCGCCGTTGCCGCAAGGCAGGCGGAAATGTGGCGAGACAGTGGCAGCCGTTGCGGATACAGCCACGACAGCGGCCGCTGCCCCGGTGGCAGGCACCGCTGTAGCCATCTCGGCAGCTGCCGGTGGCAGCAAGAGGAAGACGCCGTCCACGACGAGCGCGGCTGGCCGCAAGATGGCCCGCAAGACCGCCCACAGCCTGATTGAGCGGCGACGGCGGTCCAAGATGAACGAGGAGTTTGCCGTGCTCAAGAACATGATCCCGGCATGCACCGGTGAGATGCATAAGCTGGCCATTCTGCAGGTAAGGACGCCGGCTGGGCAATGTCGAGCCGTGCTGTGGCATCTCCTGCTAACAGGGCCCCATCCAGGCCTCGATAGAGTATGTGCGGTACCTGGAGGACTGTGTGGCCAGGCTCAAAGCACGGCGTGGGAGTGAGCAGCAGCAACAGCAGCACATGGCCTTCCACCATACGCCATCTTCGCCTGCAGAAGACGACGAGCTGCTCTCGCCAGACGTCGAAATGGCCGACACGGCAGACGATGACGACGACGACGGCGAGACCGCTGTTTGCGACAGAAACACGCCGGTATCGCCTGGCTGCACCGTCACGCACGCACCGCCGGCCCCTCCCCCCCGCGCTGACTGTGCTGCCAGCACCGCATGTACGGCCCAGCAGCAGCAGCAGCAGCAGCAGCAGCAACGCCACAACTCGCTCTCGTCTACGGCCTCGCTCTCAGCCACCTCGACGGACCACCGCCATTACAGCTTCAGCACATCGGCACAGACGTCGCCGGCTTTTGGCCCTCGGCTGTGCTCGGCAAGCCCTGCTGCCACCGCCGCTGCGCCACCATATCCGTATGCCGTGCACAGCGCGGCCGGCTCCGCGGCCGGGTCGACGCTTCCGAGCCCGGCCCTGCTGCCGCAGCGCGACCTTGATCACGAGGCCACGGCGGCGCTGCTGATGCTCAACAGCGACCGGCGCGGCATGAGCGTGCAGGACCTGCTGAGCACGTGAGCCAGGACCAAGAACACATGATACAGGACCGCCTAGTCGGTGTCACTGGGAGACCTGTGCCTTCGCCTTGTCGGCTCGGGCTTTCCGGACTGGAGGTGTTAGTGTGCCCATTGGCTGCCCATGACGTCTGCGTGAGAACGGCGCAGACTCGGATGCCGCCGACGCGTGGCCGCTTAGTTGGATGACAGATGGCATCTGCGCCAGACGGGAGGACAGACAACCTAGCCCGAGCACCGCGCAAGAAATCAGCACAATCAAATGGCCAAAGAGCATGCACAGAGCGTGCTCTGCCGATTTGTACTTCTGTCTGAGCTCTTCTCGCAAACGTGCATCTGTCTTCTCAGTCGCTCTGTTTGTATGGACTCTTATCTTGTTTCGCTGTCTCCGCAGAAGGATGTGCAAGACTGTTTCGTCCAGATCCGAGTTAATAGAGGTTTCAGGTTCGCCGCTGCTTCTCAGATTCGTGTATATAAGCACCTTGCATAGCAGGTGAGCTGGAGAGTTCTGCCATGCAATCAGGGAGACGGGGCATCCTGCGTCTGCTCGCATCAACTAGCAAATTCTTTTCTCTCGCGCTCGAGAAGGTCAACGGGAGCTTACTTGCCTCCTTTTCATGGTACGACGTGTGATCCCATGCACGTGACTTTATCACGTGACAAATACACTAGCGCATCGTCTCCAAATAAAAACATCGCGACAAAAAAGGCGTGTTCAGAACGCCCAGCATATTCTGCCCTGCTCCGCATCTGGCTACCACGTCGTCCTGTTTGCTCGGGGGCGCATCGGTTTTGCGAGTGGACGTCTTTTCATAGTGCAGTATTATTTCTGGCGACCGTTTCCAAGAAAATTTCCAAGCATATTCAGCAAGCAGTTTTCCGCACCCGCCATGAACGGCTTCAACGGCCATTATGGCCAAGCCCCAGCGACAGCGCCAACAGGCCCGGCAGCAATGACTTCTGGCTTTCCTGCTCCTTCCCCGGGTCCTGTATCGACATGGCAGGAATTCAAGAGCGCCGACGGTCGCGTGTACTACTACAACGCGACGACAAAAATCACCCAGTGGACGAAGCCAGAGGAGATGATGACGCCCGTTGAGGTAAGCCCAGGCCTTTTCGCTCCTTTTTTTTTGTCAGAGCTGTGGGACGCTCTGCTAATTTGTTTCCATGACAGCGTGCGCTTAAGGACCAGCCGTGGAAGGAATATACGGCCGAAGGTGGCCGCAAGTACTGGTATAACACCGAGACGAAGCAGAGTTCCTGGGAAATGCCCGAGATTTACAAGAAGGCTCTCGGCCTCGACTCGGCGCCGGTCACTCCTGCGTATGTATATACTTTTCTTTCTCGGCGATGTACGGTTGAGTTGCTGACTGACTCCTGGTAGGATGCCGGTTTCCATTCCCACAGGACCGGCTGCCATGATGAATGGCGGCGGCGGCGGCGGCTACAACAGCCGCCAGCTTGACTCGCGCGACAACTACGAGTCCCGGGCGGTGGAGCCACAGAAACCGGCCTTTGTGCCGACCAACAGCGACCGCGTGCCCGATTACTCAACGGCCGAGGAGGCCGAGGCTGCGTTTGTCAAGGCGCTCAAGCACAGCGGGGTGCAGCCCGACTGGACGTGGGAGCAGGCGCTGCGCGCCATTGTCAAGGATCCCAACTACCGCGCGATCAAGGATGCCAAGGACCGCAAGGCCGCCTTTGAGAAGTACTGCGACGACGTGGTCTCGCAGGACAAGGAGCGTGTCAAGGAGAGGCTGGCCAAGCTCCGTGCCGACTTCGCCACCATGCTCAAGAGCCACCCGGAGATCAAGCACTACACGCACTGGAGGACAGCGCGGCCCATTATCGAGGGCGAGACCGTCTTCCGCTCGACCAACAACGAGAACGAGCGCCGCCAGCTCTTTGAGGATTACGTGGACGGGCTGAGAAAGGCGCACCGCGAGCACAAGGCGGCCACGCGCAAGAGCGCCATGGACGGCCTCATCGACCTGCTGCCTCGCCTCAATCTGGAACCGTACACGCGCTGGGCCGAAGCGCGGCCCATTATCGAGTCGACGCCGCTCTTCCAAAACGACGAAAAGTACAAGTCCCTGGGCAAATACGATGTCCTGACCGTGTTCCAGAACCATATCAAGGCGCTCGAGCGGGCCTCCAACGACTCCAGGCAGGAGCTCAAGGCCAAGAAGCTGCGCAAAGAACGCAAGGCCCGCGAGGCGTTTGCCGCTCTGCTTGGCGACCTTAGAAGAGACGGCAAGATCAAAGCTAGCAGCAAGTGGTCCCAAATCTTCCCCCTCGTTGAACACGATGAGCGCTACTTGTCCATGGTCGGCCAGAGCGGGTCGACGCCCCAGGAGCTCTTCTGGGACCTGGTCGACGAAGAACAGCGAGCCCTGCGCGGCACGCGCAACGACGTCGACGACGTGCTTGATGTATGTTTTTATGTTTTTGCGCCTCTCTGTTTTTGCGTACTTTGCGCTAACGGACCAGGACAAACGTTTCGAGGTCACGCCCAAGACTACGTTCGAAAGCTTCCTTGCGGTGATGAAAGACGATCGTCGTACTGCTAACATTGACCCGGATGTGCTGTCGCTGATCTTTGAGCGTGTAAGTGGCCAGCCCCTGTTGGGTAGAGATGGAGAGAAACACTCTGACCCTGTGCCGCAGATCCAAGAAAAGAAAAAGGAAAAGCGGACCGACGACGACCGCGCAGCCGAGCGCAAGCAGATCCGCGCCCTTGACGACTTCCGCGCTTACCTGAAGCGCCTGGACCCTCCGCTACTGCCTAGTGATACTTATGAGCAGGTCAAGGCCCGCCTCCTTAAGAGTGAAGCGTTCCAGGCTGTCAACTCGGAAGAAGCCCGCCAGAGCGCCGTCGAGAAGTACATCCGCCGGCTGCGCGACCGGGACGACGAGTCTGTTGCTGGCGACCGCGAAAGGCAGAAGCGGCGCGACAGGGCCGACAGAGCCGACAGAGCCGACAGAGCCGACAGAGACGATCGGGCTTCGCGCACGAGCAGAGGTGAGAGAAACGAGAGGTCGCACCGCCACGGAGGTGCCAGGTCGGCCCGATCCCGGTCCCCTGAGACGGACACATATGAGGCTGATCGCCGGCGCGCAATGGCCGAGCGAGAACGCAACTATCGCAAGCCGAGCCTGATTGACGACGTCGAGCCCAAAAGCAAAGACCCTGAGCGGGAGCGAGACACAAAAGACCGGGACCGCGACCGGGACCGCGAGAGAGACCGGCTCCGTGACCGGGAGAGAGAACGTGATCGGGATCGCCGAGAGCGCGACCGGGCTAGAGACCGCGATCGCGAGAAGGAGCGTGATCGTGACCGAGACCGTGATCGTGACCGGGATCGTGATCGTGATCGTGATCGTGATCGCGAGCGCGAGCGCGAGCGCGAACGCGAACGGGAGCGGGACCGAGAGCGAGAGCGAGAGCGAGACAGAGATCGGGAGCGCATCCGCTTCCGTGACGACGACGACCGGCCGCCGAGGTCTCGACACGACGAGAGCCACTACGACCGCGAGCGGCGCGACCGCGAAGAAGAGCGTGAGCGCCTGTACCGTCGGCGGCTGGGCGAGCGCAACTCGGACGAGCTCAACTATGGCGACGAGAAGCCGCCGTCCGTTCGCCGCCGTAGAGAGGACGACGACCCCGACCGGCGTGATTCGCGAGACTCAAAGGTATTTTGTTTTCTGTCTTCTTTCTTCTGTCCTCCTTCCTCTTTATCCCTCACCATTGCCTCAAACCGCTAATCCGGACCCTGCGCAGAGAGCGAGAAGAGATTCACCACGTGAGCGTACCCCTCAACATGAGCCTCGTCGCAGCAAGGAGCCGCCGTCGTCCTCGGCGGCGGCCGCCGCCACTGCCGCTTCAGCCCCTGCTGTCTCTGGTTTACCCTCTACTCTAGCCAACACGGCCTCGGCTGCCCCGACGTCCGCGTCGGCGCCGCAGGCCGCCCCTGCTTCAGCCAGCAACGGAAAGGGGGACGACCCTGTCGGCGTCCATAGCGGCAGCGAAGAAGGCGAGATCGAGGAAGACTGAGGCTGCGTGTCCGTCGCCGGCATCTGCCCGATTTTTTCTCCCTTTTTTTCCCTCTCCTTTCTCCTTGGCGAAGCCGTGACGCTGTCTTCGCCGCACTTTTGTTGGCCCCTTATTTTCGGTCTGCCCTGGAGTACGTCCTGGGGCCGATTGCTCACCTCTCCCCCGCTTCTGTGCTTTTCAATACTCGGTATGTTTTCATCTGTGTTGTCTTTTGGGCTGCTCCAGTTTTGGAACTGTCAGCACGTGCTTTTCACTACGCTAGCTGGAGAGTTTGCAGGTGGGAAGGGAAGCTTGGAGTAGCCTACTAGTGAATCAAAAGCAATGTTTAATCCGGTACTTTGAACTTGCCCCCTGGATGATGCAGGCGTAGACAGCATATATAATAAGGGCAACTTCTTTTGATTGAGCGGAGAAAACGAAGAAAACGAGAAAAGCCCCGAAACTGTGGCAATCAAACTGTGCAGCCAGTCTTTGGCTGATAAAGTCCCCAATGGCCATTCACACCGTTCACCTTCCACTGACGGCAGTCATCCTTTTGTCCATCCCGTTGTCCCTCAATCTACCGGTGAAGAGAGACTGATCGATTCCGACGCCAAGCAAAAACCAAAACGAACATCATCTCGGAAACCCTTGTCTCTCCTCTTCCGGTAGGACCAGACAACGGGGGATAGACTGCCGTCGCCAATGTTAGCCGCCCGACGCGCCGTCTTCGCTCTCGTCGTCGTCTTCGGTGGTGGAGCTGCCGCTACCGCCGCCGCGGGTTGCCGAGGCGGACACGTCGCCCGCGCCTATGCCTGGGGCGGCACTGGTGCCATTGCTGCTGCCGCTGCCGCTGCCGCTGCCGCTGCTGCCGTCGCTTCGGTCCGGGCACATGCCATCGCCTCCGCTCCCGTCAGATCTCCTGCCAATCGAGCCGGGCGGAGAGCAGGGTCCCAGCTCCCGTGTCGGCTGGAGAGCTTCTGACGGCGCAAGAAGTAGGCGCGTGTGCTGGCGGGGCGTGGGGCAGCGGCGCGGTGTTTTTGGCTGGCACAGGAACAACAGCGGCGGCGACGGCCAAGAGGCAGCGTGGTTGAGAAAGCCCTCCACGGCGCCCTTCAGGATGCTTTGCTATTGTCCTCCTCCAAGAAGAACTGTAAAGCCGGTCAGAAAGAAGACTCGATAGGATCGGCATCAAAAACAGAATCAACTCACATAGTTGCCGCTAGCCTTTTGCTCCTGGTCCAGCTGCGAGCTGGCCTTGTTGATACGCGGGCGGAAGTTGGAGGGGTCGCGACGGAAGGTCACGTCGAGGTTCTTGAGAAAGGTGTTGCAGCCGGTCAGCAGCGACTCGGGCACATTGGCGTGGGCATCGATGCCCGGCTGGCCGTCAAAGACAATGACGCGGTCGGCCAGGTAGGTGGCCATGATGAAGTCGTGCTCGACGATAAAGGCCGTCTTCTTGGCGTGCATGATGAAGCGCTTGATGACGCGCGCGGCAATGATGCGCTGCTCGGAGTCGAGGTAGGCCGACGGCTCGTCGATCAGGTAGATGTCGGCCGGGATGCCGAGCGCCAGCACAATGGCGACGCGCTGCAGCTCACCACCCGACAGGTTCTTGACCTCCTGGTCGATAAAGTCGTCCAGCTTCAGCGGCTTCACCACGTCCGTCTGGAACTGCGGCGACAAAAAGGACGGGCGGATCTTCTTGAAGAAGAGCTGGCGCACGGTGCCCTCAAACTTGGGCGTGATGGTCTGCGGCTTCATGCTGATCTTCATCTCCGGCACGCGGCGCGTGCCGTCAGGCTTGAGCACGCCGGCCAGCAGGCGGCAAAAGGTGGTCTTGCCGGTGCCGTTCTCGCCCATCAGCACGAGGATCTCCGAGTCGGTAAAGTCGCCGGCGTCGATTCTCAGCTTGAAGTTGCCCAGGGTCTTCTCCATGGTCGGGTAGTGGAACGCGCGCGAGCGGTCGGCAATGAACTCATCGGCCCCCTCGGACAGCTTAAAGGTCAGCGACTCCTGGCGGAACCGCAGGTTCTCCGTGGGGATGTGGCCGTCGAGGAAGATGTTGATGCCCTCGCGCACCGAGTGCGGCAGCGTGACGACGCCGTAGACGGCCGGCTGTCCATAGAGCACACAGATGTAGTCGGAGAGGTAGTCCAGCACCGAAAGATCGTGCTCCACCACAATGACGTAGTCGTCGGACCGCAGCAGCGAACGGATCATGCGCGCCGCGCTCAGCCGCTGCTTCACATCCAGGTACGACGACGGCTCGTCAAACATGTACACGTCGGCCTTTTGGACACACACTGTGCCAATGGCAAAGCGCTGCAGCTCGCCGCCAGACAAGTGGTTCACGTCACGGTCCAGAATGTGCCGCAGCTCGAGAACGTCCAGCACTTCGTCCAGGTTGCCCAGCGACTCGCGGCCTTCGATGAGGAACTTGACCGACTTGTCGGGGCCGCGGATGGCCTTGGGGATCTGGTCCACGTATTGCGGCTTGACAATGGCCTTGAGGTCGTCTTCGAGCAGCTTTGTAAAGTAGTCTATGCCAGAGGCCAGCAGCAGTCAGCAAGTCTCGCTCCTCCACACAACGTTCAAGCGCACCGCAGAACCTCCGACAGGCACACGCACTCTGTAGCTCAGAACCGCGGAAATGCTTGATAACAGCCTCCCAGTCGGGCGGATCGTCGAAGCGGCCCAGGTTGGGCTTGAGCTTGCCGCTCAGAATCTTCAGAGCCGTGCTCTTGCCGATACCGTTGGTGCCCACCAGCCCCAACACCTGGCCCGGACGCGGCATGGGCAGCCGATGCAGCTTGAAACTGTTGGCCGAGTATCTGTGCGTCACCTGGGTCTCGAGGTTCGTCGGCAGGTTGATGATGGTGATGGCGCCAAAGGGGCATTTCTTCGGGCAGATACCGCACCCGATACACAGGCTCTCGGAGAGAAAGGCAATGCGCGAGTCGGGTGTCACCTCAATGCACAGCTTTCCGCTGCGCACGACGGGGCAGGATTTTTTGCACTCCTGACGACATTTCTAAACGCCACTTTTGTCAGACTTCCGTGACCGAAGAAGCGTCGTCTTGCCCATGCCATAGTGACATACCTTTGGCTTGCACTAAACGGTTCCATAAAGAGTCATGTTAGCACTTGTATGAAGCCCCGAGTGCGTCCTCCCTCCCGAGGCACTGCATCTCAACGGTTGCCGAGTCGCGAGGCGTCGCGGCTAATCAGGTACCGACCTTGTCGCTGCTGACGATAGCTATGCTGCAACAAAGTTAGCGATTGTGAAGCACAGGAACTGGCTTCCTGCCAGTGAAAGGAGCCATTCTGGAAGAGCCAGGCCACTGACCGTGTGAGACGGTCACCCATTTTGAAAAGCGGCCGGAAGCGTCAAAATGAGGCGTTGTGAAAAGTGTCGATGGCGGGGAAGGCGATCACGATGCGTCTTGGGCAGACAGGTGTTGACAGGCAGTTTAAACTGGAAGAGCCAGAAAAGCGAGTACAGGGCTTGTAAACAGACAATAGGAAATTTGAAACGGGTTCCAAATCGAGGCCGGCTGTTGGAATGAGGGGTGCCAAGATTTAAGGACGGTGATAATATGCATACAATTTTTCTCCCTCCTCTTTTGGGCTCTACTTTTTGTGGTGCTGTTATTATTTAGGGCGGCGCTGTCTGTGTGCGGGGCGGCGTTCATCGAGCAGCAGGTAATCCCCAATTAGCGGGCATTGATAGGCTCCCAATAGCGCTGTGTCGCCAAATACTTTATCCGGGCCGCTGAAGGCTGCCTTCCAGAATCCCAGGCGTCGAAACAGCCTCAGATTTCAGCAGGCAGCCGAGCTTGCCTGCAGTTGCCTTGCAGTCTGTCGAGGCACAGCCGACGCGAATACGTCGCAAGATATACTGTGCTTGCAGAGTACGTCGCAAGGGCGGCCAGAGTCTGTGTTGCTTGCGTCTTCTTACGCCCCATGCATCTTCTTTCATTGACTGCGATTCCGTAATGAGGCATAACGCTAGAGTTTCGTGGAGAGCCAAACGCAACAGCGCGGTAACGTGCCTAAAGCCGCTGTACTGCCTAAAATTACAGCGCTCTTACCCTGTAACTTTTTCTCCAGCGGAACCCAAAAAGTGGAGTGCTGGAGACTAGATAGCATGAAGGTAGAGTATGATTGGCCCAAGAGGCCTGCTCGCACGGTCCACGCGGCGAAATTCGCGATTTGTGCTGGCGCTTCCCACTTTTTTTCCCACCCCCCCAGCGACATGCCGCGAAAGCCTCTGCTTTCTTCTTCCGCAGTTGACACACCACATTTTATCACACACACCTTCCAAAGCATACAGAATCTTGAACCCCGATAATACCTACGCTTTTCGGCCACCACAACGCCCCCCTTCCAACACCTGGACAGGCCGGCTAATTTTATCCTCTTGTGCCAGAGATTCTTCTCTGCTGTATTTTCTGTAAGTAATGCAATAGCGTCTCTCGGTTTCCATTGTGTGCTTTTTCCCGTCGCTCGTGTCTTCAGCGTGTCACTTTTTCTATGGCGGTCGCCTGGCAGCTTCAACACGTCCACTACCAAGGGCCCATGCATCATATCAGACGCATATGGCTCCTGTGTAAAGGCTTTTTTGGCGTTTCTACGCGTCTTGGCCACTTGTTTGGCCTGCTGCGAATGCTCTCGCGGTCGCGGCATCGCCGCCAGACCGTCCGTTCGCCCGCAATGCCTCTTTATCATCCGTCAGCCTCATTCCATCGCCGCGTGCATCGCCGCCATGCGACAAGCTGGAAATTTTGCGTGTTTTCCCTTTCCATGTCTCGATTTAGCTTTCTAATGCGTCGCTGTGCTTCCTCAGACACTCTGGTTACGTCCGATCGGGCGTTGGCGTCGAAAAAACCTCTCTTAACGAGCAACTCGTCATCCAGCCTCGTCGTTTTCCATCATCACAGATAACGGCCGGCCACATGTGTGAAGATGTCGGCCTCCCCAGAACAAAATCCAGTTAATGGATACCATTCACCCCAACACGCCGATGCCTCTCCCAGTGCCAGTGACCGTCCTTCTGCTCACCGCAGCGATAACGACCTCTCTGAAGCGGAAGAGGCTGCGCGTGTGAATGTCTCGTCTCTCGCTGATGCCGATCACGATGTCGATGATGAAGATGCTGCTGCCGATGGTGGCTTTGACGAGCAATCAGAGTCTAGTGAGAATGACGCCTCTGATGATGCCGATTTCGACGCAGATGCCGACGCCGATGCCGACGCTGACCCCGACCCTGATGTTGCTGCCGACGCTGATGCCGATGCCGACGCTGATGCCGACGGAGACTTGGAGATGGCCGTCGACGAGGATGACCGAGAGAGCTCCATTGATTCACAAAGAGCGCCAAAGCGGAAAGCAGGCACAATGCTTGATGATGACTACATCCGCAAAGACCCAGCGCTTTACGGCCTGCGTAGAAGCGTATGTCTCCTTCTCGGCGCAAATGGTCTTGACATACATCTGCTGCTCTTGCTAACATATATTGGCAGTCACGGCCCGTCCAAAGACGCAAGATTGTAGGCTCTCTCTTTTCCTGTGCCCTGCAGACTTGCTTTCCAAGTTCAGCCACTCCGGTTGCCTCTCGATCTCTCATCCTCCGCCGTGTTCTTCAGGTCTAATATGCACATCTTAGGTTTCTGATGACGACTCTGAGGAGGAACCAGTCACTCGGAGAAAGCCAATGAAGAAGAGACGCCTCCTAGAAACGTCTCGGCAATGTAAGTTTCTTTTTGCTCATTCGTTTCGCCTCTTCAAATAGTACTATTACTACAACCTCTACCTGTTTTCCACCCCCCCCCCCCCAATATCTCATGTCCAACACTAGCCACATTGCTTTGGTGCTTTAAAGGGCCATTGCTTCGCAGAGTCCTTAACTGGTAGCTAACCTTTTTTTTTCGGCTGCTCAGCATCCAAAAGGGGGACGCCCGCTCCACGGAGCACGTCTGTCGACGACTCTGACTCAGACAACTATGGCGGTGCTCGAGCACGGAGTTTCCAAAAAAAGGCACGTCGGAAGAAGGAGCTTCAGCCGTCCCTACCTCTGGGCGAGAAGCGATGGTCCAGCCGCCGCGCTGCTCAGGTGTCTGTCGGGGCCTACAATGAGAGCGAGGTAGAGGAGGAAGAGGACGAGTCGGAACAAACGCCCAACTACTGGGTTGCCGAAGTCGAAGACAACTCGCCATACATTGAGAGGATTGTCCGCCACCGCGAGAAAGATGGCGTCGTGCTGACACCGAACTCTACCCGCCACGACTTTGAGTACTTTATCAAATGGCAAGGGAAGTCGCATCTTCACGACTCGTGGGAGACTACAGAATCCGTTGCTGGCTTCCGCGGCTTTCGTCGCCTGGAAAACTATTTCCGCAAGATCGTCGACTTTGAGCTAGACATGCGCTTTGGCGGTGACGACTACAGCCCTGAGCAGAGAGAGCAGTGGCTTCTCGACCGTGAGCGGGAAGAGCAAGCCCACGAAGACTACACCAAGGTGGAGCGTGTAGTCTCGAAACGAATGGGCGAGACAGGCGTGGAGTACTTTATCAAGTGGAAAGGCCTGCAGTACGACGAGTGTACCTGGGAAACTGCCGAAGTGGTCAGCTCGCACGCCCAAGACAAGATCGACCAGTTCCTCAACAGGATCTCCCGGTCCTGGCAATCTGATCGCAGCGAAAGCAACCCAAACACTCGGTCGCGCATGACCAAGCTGGACAAGCAGCCTTCCTATATCACCGGTGGCGAACTGCGCGAGTTCCAGATGAAGGGTCTGAACTTCTTGGCCCTGAACTGGACACGCAACAACAACGTCATTCTGGCCGACGAGATGGGTCTGGGCAAGACTGTGCAGTCTGTGTCTTTCCTGAGCTGGCTGCGCAACGAGCGCGCCCAAGAGGGCCCCTTCCTCGTTGTTGCGCCTCTCAGTGTTATTCCTGCTTGGTGTGATACCTTCAACTTCTGGGCTCCGGACCTGAACTATGTGGTGTATCTCGGCCCCGAGGCGGCACGTAAGGTCATCCGAGAATACGAGCTGATTGTCGACGGAAACCCAAAGAAGCACAAATTCAATGTGCTGGTCACCTCTTACGACTTCATCCTCCAGGACTGGGAGTTCCTCCGCTCCATCAAGTGGCAAGTCCTAGCCGTGGACGAGGCCCATCGGCTCAAGAACCGGGAGTCTCAGCTCTACAACAAACTGGTCAGCTTTAACATTCCGTGCCGCGTCCTGATCACCGGCACGCCAATCCAGAATAACCTTCACGAGCTATCGGCTCTTCT
Organism: Graphilbum cf. rectangulosporium; assembly: GCA_019925645.1. Classification (NCBI taxonomy): domain Eukaryota; kingdom Fungi; phylum Ascomycota; class Sordariomycetes; order Ophiostomatales; family Ophiostomataceae; genus Graphilbum; species Graphilbum cf. rectangulosporium. Next base: position 13,600 of record JADHKI010000090.1, read on the forward strand.
CGATTTCCTCAATCCCGGCAAGGTTGTCATCGACGATGACCTTGTGCAGCTGGGCCAGGCGGATGCCAAGATTGAAGAAGAGGCCGATAGTGAAGAGAAGCGCCGAGAGACGCAGGAGAAGCTCACCAAGTTCCACGCATCCATTGCGCCTTTCATTCTGCGGCGTACGAAAGAGACTGTCGAGTCTGATCTGCCGCCCAAGACGGAGAAGATTATCCGCGTGGAGCTGTCAGACGTGCAGCTGGAGTACTACAAGAACATTCTAACTCGCAACTATGCCGCCCTCAGCGACGCCAGTGGTGGTCACAAGCAGTCGTTGCTGAACATTATGATGGAGCTCAAAAAAGTCAGCAACCACCCGTACATGTTCAGCGGCGTTGAGGAACGCGTTCTGAATGGCAGCACGCGGAGGGAGGACCAGATCAAGGGTCTCATCACCAGCAGCGGAAAGATGATGCTGCTTGATCAGCTACTGGCAAAGCTAAGGAAGGACAACCACCGTGTCCTCATTTTCAGCCAAATGGTCAAGATGCTCGATATTCTCGGCGACTATCTCCGTGTGCGTGGCTACCCCTTCCAGCGCCTGGACGGTACAATTCCTGCCGGCCCCCGCCGCATGGCCATCAACCATTTCAATGCCGACGACAGCGATGACTTTTGCTTCCTGCTGTCCACCCGAGCTGGTGGCCTGGGCATCAACCTGATGACGGCAGACACTGTCATCATTTACGACTCCGACTGGAACCCACAGGCAGATTTACAGGCCATGGCCCGCGCTCATCGTATCGGGCAGAAGCGGCCTGTCAACGTGTACCGCCTCGTGGCCAAACAGACCATTGAGGAGGAAGTCGTCAAGCGTGCCCGCAACAAGCTGTTTTTAGAGTATCTCACCATACAAGCTGGCGTCACAGATGAAGGCTTGGCACTCCGCGAACAACTCAAGGAGAAGGGAATCAAGATGGACGAGGCCAAAACGGCAGAGGACATCCAATGGATTCTGAAGATGCGTTCGCAAAATCTCTTTGAACAATCGGGCAACCAAGAGAAGCTCGAGCAGCTGGACATTGACAGTATCCTGGAGAACGCCGAGGTCACCAAGACCAATGTGGACGATAAGCTCAATCTCAGCTCCGGTGGCATCGACTGGGACAACTGGATGCAGGTCACAGACGTCAAGGTGGATGATCTCACGCTGGACTGGGATCAGATCATTCCTGCGGACCAGCTGGCGGAAATCAAGGCTGAGGAAGACAAGAAAAAGCACGAAGAATACCTCACAAAGGCAATGGAGGAAAATGCTCCCCGCCGTGCTACGCTCAAGGGCAGGAAGAATGCCGAAACCGACCGCTCTGAACGCCTAGCCAAAAAGCGGCAGCGCGAGATGCAGGAGCAGGAAGAGTACGAGGAGCGACAAGCTCAGCTGCAGGACCCTCGTCGGCCTCTGAGCGAAAAGGAAACGCGCAACCTTATCCGTGCCCTGTTCCGCTTTGGCTCCATGGAGGCACGCGGCGATGAGATCATTGCCGATGCCCGGCTGGGAGGACGGGAACGTGACTTTGTCGTGTCGGTTGTGGACGAACTCACCGCTCTTAGCAAGCAGGCCGTGGACTCAAACTTGGCGCGTGTGCGTGAAGAACAAGAGAAGAACGGCAAGCCTCTGACAAGGAAGGACAAGAAGGCCGTCCTGGTCGACTTTGGCGAGGTGAAGAAGATCAACGCCGAGACGGTTATTGAACGCCCTCCGCAGCTGAAACTGCTACACAAAGTGGTCGAGGAACAACCCAACGCCCTGTCATTCCGACTGCACGACGCCACCAAAGCGGCTCACTACAGCTGTGAATGGGGCGCACGCGAGGACGGCATGCTTCTAGTAGGCATTGACCGTTATGGTTTCGGTGCGTGGGCGCAGATCCGGGATGATCCTGATCTACTTATGGGGGACAAGTTCTTCCTCGAGGAGCACCGCGTTGAGAAGAAGGAAGAACGGAAAAAGGGCGACGACAGGAGCATTCAGTCTCCTGGCGCCGTGCATCTCGTGCGACGGGCGGAGTATCTTCTCTCTGTCCTCCTGGCCAAGTACTCGGACGACGCATCCGCGCAAAGGGCTCTTGAGAATCATCACCGAAGCAAGAAGAGCCTGGGTTCCAACGGTCACCGGCGCGGTGATTTGCCAGGCTCCCCTGGCTCCATGTCACTGACCAAGCGTTCGGGCGGCGGCAGCTCTGGAAGCGGACTGCTGCTGAAAGACCGGCAACGGGATCGGCCCATCTCGCACAGCGACTACCTGAATCTCCGGCCGCAGAACAATGGCGGCGGGGGTGGCGAGCGGCTGCTGACACCCCGATCGGAGTACAGCAAGCGGAAGCATGACTATGACCGTGACCACCATGACGATAGAGACCGGAAGCTGCAGCGGCGAAGTGTGAATGAGAACGACGGCCGCAGAGAAGGCAGCACATCTGGCGGTGGCCATGGTAGCGGCGATGGCAGCCGACATCAGAAAGAAGGCAGTGTGGGCGGTGGCGGGGGCTACTCGGCCAAAGAGAAGGAGAAACGCAAGAAGTTGGACCCCGAGGCGCTTGAGCGTCTGAAGAAGACGCGAATCAAGGCTGTCCAGCGCTTCGAGGAGTTGATGAAGCTTGATGACGACAAACTGGACTACGGAGACGACGAGCAGGTCATGTGGTCGCTTCTCAAGCCGGTGCGGCGCAACTTCAAGAACATCATGGAGACGACGCCAGAGCGCGTGGAGAAGGCCAAGGAGCGCGCGCACATCATGGGTGTTGAGCTGAGGCAGATTGGCAATTGCGTCCTCGGTCTGAAGAAGAACCAGGCTGTACCGCCCGAAAAGCTGGACGCCTTGATGCCTCGCTTTTGGTATGTTTTCCATTGTCTTCTCTTGTTCTTGGCAGGCCCATCTCCCAGACCGGAAAGCGGGTGTGTACTGACTTTTTACAAACAGGGATTTTCTGTCCTCTATCTGGCCTATCAATGATTTTGCCGTGTCGGGCCACCAGCTGTCAAAGATGTACGAAGCGCTGCGGGCCAAGGACGAAGCGTCGAAGAAGTCCGACAAGGACAAGGGCGCCAGTAACCGGGACGACCTGGAGGATGGGGAAATTGACAGCGAGCGAGACAGCCGGCGGGACTCGTCGCGGCGGGATGGCGACCGCGGCGGGCGTGACAGAGAGCGGGAACGAGACCGCGACCGCGACCGGGACCGGGACCGGGACCGGGACCGGGATCGGGATCGAAACCGGGATAGAGAGCGGGACCGCGACCGCGACCGCGAAGCACGCCGCAGCGGGATACTGGCAGGGCTCAGCGGACTGGGTGGTCTGAGTGATCTGCGGCGCGGCGACTCGCATCACCGGTATGGGTCGTCGCACTCGGCGGAGAACGGCACCGGCACCGGTACGAGCCCTGGCACGGGAGCAGGCGACCGGCTGAGCTTCCAGAAAGAGCAGCGGAACCCGTACCAGGCCCCGCGGGAGTGGGAGCGGTTGCGGCCGACGCCCTGGCAGCAGCAGCATCAGCAGTACACGACGTCGTCACGGCCGAGCCCCTACTGAGGAGTGGACTACTGGATCGACCCCCCTCAACGAGTTGGCTACCATTGCGGCGGCAAGAAGAGCGCTATTATGAGCATTGAGAGCCCTTGTGCTTCTACTTTATTTCTGGCTTTAATGTTTTTTTTTTCTCCTTCCACTTTCCTACATTGCGTCTTTACATCTTGCCAGCCTTGTCGCATTTCACAACATTTTGACACATAGACACATCTGAGCACAAAAAGAGAGACGGTGTGAAAGCGGGGGGATATCGGAGCCGTTTGTCTCATCAACTGATAGCAAGGGAACGGGAGTTTATGAGGTGATTTTTCTTACTTTGGGTTTTTTCGTGGTCCAGTAAAAAGGATATGTTCAGGGCGATGGGGTCGGGACGGACGGACAGGAAAATGTCCCGTCAGCTTTTCGCGACTATTATGTTGCTGCTCAGTTTTGCGAACACGATCATGGAGTGAAGTTTTGCTGTCTCGATATCAGCCGTGTGATTTGGGGTCTCCTGCTGAGATATATCATGTATACAGGGCTTGCGGCTTATTGTGTAGCGTCGAACTACGGCCCTCTCGCTTCAAGTACGAGAAAGAGGCTGGGTTTTTTTCTTGCAATATCTCCTATAATCAAACACGAGTAGCGCTGCACGTGGTAACTCGGACGGACTCGTACACATATTCAACGAATTGACCTAGAAACGCTAAAAATAACCTGCGCCAAGAAGGGGGGGGGGGGGGGGGCGTGGGAAAATGAGAGATAGCGCAAGTGGCGACGTCCGCCGTTGTCCGAGCCTGAAGAAAATAAACAGGAACGTTCCTGGCGGCGTACACATACAGAAAGCGTAATAGGTGTGGCGTTGTGCCGATTTATTGGCTGGCCTCACAAAGCCACATTTCTGGTTTCGTTGCCGTTTTGGGGGAGGGTTCGTTTGCTGGGCTTGCTTTTGCCACCTGTCCGGCAGGAAGAGGATCGAGCTTCCCAGCATTCCCAGCATTCCCAAGAACCATGCAAGAAGGGCAATCCGGCCGAATTGTGAGTGGGCTGTAAGCCTGTCGTCTCAGACGAGTACATACATGGCAAAGATACGGAGGTTGCAGCCAAGGCTCATAAAAACATCTACAGAAGCATCTTCAGTTACACCGCTCCTTCCGGTTCTGCGCAGCTGCCTCGTCAGCTATTCGCCTGTGTCTCATTGACAACAAATGGGTCTGCAAGCTGGCAGGTGGTCCGCCCCAATCACGGCGATTCAGCCCGGAAACCAGGCCATTCCGAGTGCCTCCCCCTCCCCCTCCCCCTCCCCCCTTCCCCCCTCTCCCCTCTCCCCTCCCCAGCAATCGCCGTACGCAAAGGCAGTGGCGACTGGCTACATCAGGCTCGCAGCGGGATTTCCTTTTTTGATCTTTTCATCTCCCAAGGCGGTCGGTGGCTGCGCTTCACGATTTGCAGAGGCTTGGCTCCTCCTCTTCCAGCCCGTGCGGCAACCCGGCAATGCTCCGTACGGGGAGACACAGGCGTAGTACAAATAGCTACTTTGCGGAAAGGCGGTGACAAGCAGCAGCAGCGAAGCGAAGTGGCTTGGGTCGCAATGTGTGCCAACGGGGACGATGGCTCATGGAGATTTACTCCGTAACGACTGGAAAGCCCCACCCCTAATAAAAACGTAAATGGTGAACTGGACGTATGTATATGTACAGTTACATGCAACAGTACTCCGTACGGCAGGAGCTCCCCTCCCCCCCCCCCCCTTTCTTGCCGACCTCTTTCCCATCGGCCGCTGGGCTTTTGGGTTCTCTGCGTCCGTTTTCCTTATATAATACGCCGCCGGCCCTCTTCTCGTCTGCGTCTGCTGGTTCTTGCCCTGCCCCGATTCCCTTCCTCCTTCTCCTCCAGCTTTGGTCTCTTTCTACTCTGGCACCCGGTACGTATAAAACACCTCCCACAACCACCATCCTTCGCCCCCCCCCCTCCCCCCCGACTGCCCTCACCACCACGATTCTTGTTCCCGCTTGCCCTGCCCAACTGCCTGCTTTTTCCTGCCCGAGCTGCTGGCAACGGCCGTGCTTTCTTTTTGGTGCTCGGAGAGCTACTCGTGCCTGCTGTGGGTGGGAGACTCTCCAAATCGTACATCACGTCGAATCAGGCCAGATTTGCTAACTGCTCGTTCTGCAGCGCTTCAGCTTTGCACCAGAAAGCTTGCTTGCCTGCTTCTATATACCTCTTCTTGCTGCTCTCGCGCGCCTCGGCCCCTCCGTATCCGTATCAATCGACTAGCCCAACAAGCACCGAAACTACTCTCTCTCCCGGCTCCTCTGCATTAGCTATCGGCGCTCCTTAAAATAGGGCCCCAGCTATCAGCTAGTTTTTCCACTCGCGCTGCTCTACTACAGATCACTTCCTTGGCCGAACTCGAGCCAAAAAAGAGGGGGCAGAAACAGCTTCGCAGCCACACGTTCCGACTCTCCTCCTCCTCCTCCTCCTCTTCTTCTTCACCGTTGCCGCTCTCCACGACCTCGACCATCCGCCACGTCTCTAAGCCATCCTCTTGTATACCCCGCCCTCCCCTCTCTTAACATCCAACGCCATGGCATCCTCGGTGAGAAGCGCTGTGCCGCAGCACCTCAAAGCCCCTGGCAGTGGCAACGAGTCAGCCTACGACCTTTCTCAGCGCCATCACGGCAAGTCGCAGTCGCACATGGTAGGTGAATGATGATGCTATGAGCTGGCAATCACAGCTTTTGGCTGGGAACTGCTGCCTGTGCCTGACGGGATGCTAATGGGACTGCTATTCAGGCCTTTGAGAACACCTCCACAAGCATCGCGGCCGCTCAGATGCGCAACAGCCTGACCGCGCTGTCCGAGTCGGTCACCGACCCGAAAGAGAAGAAGGTAAGAAGAAGAAGAGCAATCGTCCCGTCCCAAGCTGGAGACGGGGTCGGCTGTTTGCCGTTGAGAAAGAAGAGTTGAGAATGAAGAGTTCTAACAGATTGTTTTTTCTCTCTTCACAGCTTTTCGACTCTGAAATGGACAACTTTTTTGCTCTGTTCCGTCGCTACCTCAATGACAAGGCCAAAGGCAACATCGTGTACGTGCACCCTCCCCGACTCTCTTTGCTGTTTGTACCGCGCGCCATGATCAGGTGGGTGCGTGTCAGTGTCAGGGGCTGACAATGATCTCGTGCGAGCAGTGACTGGGACCGGATCGCACCGCCCGCACAGGGCCAGGTGGTCGACTACGACGACCTTGGCAGCACCGAAGGCATCACTTTCCTCAACAAGCTGGCCGTCCTGAAGCTCAACGGCGGTCTCGGCACCTCCATGGGCTGTGTCGGCCCCAAGTCCGTCATCGAAGTGCGCGACGGCATGTCCTTCCTCGACCTCTCTGTCCGCCAAGTCGAGTTCCTCAACCGCACCTACGGCTGCAACGTGCCCTTTATCCTCATGAACTCCTTCAACACCGACGCCGACACGGCTGCTATCATCAAGAAGTATGAAGGACACCAGGTCGACATCCTGACGTTCAACCAGTCGCGGTACCCCCGCATCCTCAAGGACTCGCTGCTGCCCGTCCCCAAGTCGTACAACGACGCCACCGAGGCCTGGTACCCGCCCGGCCACGGCGACGTCTTCGAGTCGCTCTACAACTCGGGCGTGCTCGACACGCTGATTGACCGCGGCATCGAGATCGTCTTCTTGTCCAACGTCGACAACCTGGGCGCCGTCGTCGACCTGCGCATCCTGCAGCACATGGTCGAGACCAAGGCCGAGTACATTATGGAGCTGACCAACAAGACCAAGGCCGATGTCAAGGGCGGCACCATTATCGACTACGACGGCTCCGTGCGCCTGCTGGAGATTGCGCAGGTCCCCAAGGAGCACGTGAACGAGTTCAAGTCCATCAAGAAGTTCAAGTACTTCAACACCAACAACATCTGGATGAACCTGCATGCCGTCAAGCGCGTCGTCGAGAACAACGAGCTCGCCATGGAGATCATCCCCAACGGCAAGACCATTCCCGGCGACAAGAAGGGCGAGTCGGACATTTCCATCATCCAGCTGGAGACCGCCGTCGGCGCCGCCATCCGCCACTTTAACAACGCCCACGGCGTCAACGTGCCGCGCCGCCGTTTCCTGCCCGTCAAGACCTGCTCAGACCTGATGCTGGTCAAGTCCGACCTGTACACCGTTAAGCACGGCCAGCTGCAGATGAGTGCCAACCGCTTCGGCGACGCCCCGCTCATCAAGCTGGGCAGCGACTTCAAAAAGGTCTCCGACTTCCAGAAGCACATCCCCTCCATCCCCAGGATCATTGAGCTGGATCACCTCACCATTACCGGTGCCGTCAACCTGGGCCGCGGTGTGACTCTGAAGGGCACAGTCATCATTGTCGCCACAGAGGGCAGCACCATTGACATCCCCCCTGGCTCCATTCTGGAGAACGTCGTCGTGCAGGGCAGCCTGCGGTTGCTGGAGCATTAGAGGGTGTCACTTTGGGGAGCGTGGATTTTCCGTTTTATTATTTGTTCTCTCGAGAGCATCACACCCTCCCCGTTTTACGGGATATTCATTCAAATGGAGTAGAGCAACACTGTACCTATCAGATGACGTTACCAAAGCTTTACAAGCTTGAAATAACTCTTAAAAGACAAATCATTGAGGAAAAGAAGCGAATGCAACTTGAATATTGATATATGGACCAGGTGTGGGGGGGGGTTTGGCATATGGCCGGCTGCGTTAGGCAAGCTTCTGTCCATTGGGCACGGCGGTGTAGTACGGCGGTGTAGTTTGGCTTATCATTGTTTAGGCAGTCCTTAAGCTTGTTGATTGATATGAGTCTTCTCCATGCATTGCATTGGTAGGACGTAGTGTGACTTCTTGCAGTTAAGTGGAGCAAAACTCGACCATTGGAGATCGTTGCTATTCAATGCTACTGATGATATACAGTGCTATTAACAGTTTTGCTCAGCGGCATTTCCGTTGGCTGCCTTTTCCAGGCGAGGGTGCGGTAAAGCTACGCGGACGCCTCGAGAGAGCTCCGGCAGTGACGATGGCAGGTCAGATGTTGACGCATCTTTGAGGCTCGATTCTGGCAACGCCCGAAATGGGATCTCCTACTTCCCCTTCTTCGGTGCCGTAGTCCCTCCTGCTCCACTGCCTGTGCCGCTTCCGCCATGACTGCTCTCATTGCCAAAACTACCGGCCCCGTTGCTTTTGGTCGTGTTCCCGCCGCCGCCGCCGCTGTCGCCCGCTTCCCCTCCGACATTGCCTCCACTGTTGTCGGAGCCGGCGCTGCGACTGTGGTTGCCGCTGGCTTCGCTGCGACGACTACCCCCATCACCCGGGCCGCTGGCATCTCTGCTGCTACCGCCTCGACTCGCACCAGCTCCGCCGGCCTTGCCGTTCATCTTGCTCGTGCACTCGGGGCAGTACCAGGTACCGTTCGGCTCGCTCTTGAGGCCCACACAAGACCAATGAAACCATTCGTACGGACAGGCTTCGTTGTCGCAGGCGACCATATCGCCAAAACTGACGTTCTGGCAAAGGCAGTATTTGCGGTCATCGCCAGCCTCTTCGTCGTCCAACTCCATGCGGTCGTCGCTCGATGGCATGACTGCAGCTGCAACGCCGCCTCTCCCACCAGCATTGCGAGCGCCACCCGGGTGCCTGCCTGCAGTTCTACCCAGGTGAGCAGCGTCGCCGCGACTGCTGCCATGGCCAAAGCCACCACTGCTGCCACCACCGCTGGGGCCTGCACCGGCGCCATTCCCACCCGCAGTGTTGCTGTTACCACCACCCGCTAACGGAGCGGATATGCCGCTGCCTGCGCTGTCCTTTTCGCGCTTGACCATGGGCTGGGACGCCCCGTCTTTGTCGCCGTTGCCCCCGCCTCCGTTTCCGCCATCGTTGTCATCCCCTCCCGGGGTTGCAGAGCCTCCCGAAGCAGCACGTCCGTGCCCAGACAACCCCCGTGCCGGCGTGCCTCGGCGCGATGAAGCGTTCGAGTCAGATGCCGAATCTGCCTCTGACAGCTCTGATTCTGCAGTGGAAGACGCTGCAGAATTCTTTGATGGCCGCTTGACCCGGGACAGAGACGTCTTGAAACCGGCGCCGCCGCCTGCACCGGCTGCCTTTTTGCGGCCCGGGCCAGACGGCGTTGATGCTCCCGAGGCTGCCCCTGTGGATCCGGCAGACGGGTTGCCTGCCTTGCGTCCCGGGCCAGATCCGGGGCCTTTTATTGCAGCGCGCGGACCTGCGCTACCTGCCCGCTGTATAGAGCCCGTGGTCGGGTGCATTTTGGGAGGGCCCGGCCCCAGCGAGGAGTGTCGTGCAAGCCCGCTTGAAGTGGTTGGTGTGTTGGACAGGGCGCTGTTGGCGCGTGGTCCGCGCTTTCCGGGTGGCGCCCCGGGCCCGGCCGATCCTTCGCGTGCCTGGCGGCCCAGAATCATAGAGGCCGCAGGACTGGTAGGAGCCGAAGCTGAGTAGCCCTGTTGTGCCTGGGTGTTTCGTATTTGGTTGTGGCTCGAGGCGCGAATACTCCCGCTCTGGGAACCAGAGAGCATGGCGCCTGCCGCAGTGGCCGCAGAAGTGGGAACCGGCGTTGTATCCTTGAGCAGACCGTTACGTGCATAGGCAGACGAGTTGCCGGTTCCGTTCACCGAGCGTGACGAGGGGATAGGGAGGTTGGCAGGGCTCGACCGTAAGAGCGAGGGCACTTCGTCGGGATCGTTAAAACCGGGCTCGTTGCGGTCATAGAGCGTCTTGATCTGCATGTCGAGCTGACGAATGTGGCGGTCCATGACGGCTTGCAACTTCTGCGAGAGGGCAATCTTCTCGTTGACCAGCTCCTCAGCTTTGTTATAGTTCTCCTGTATAACCTTGCGGTAGCCGTCCTCGCGTGAGTTGGCCTCGTGACTGCCATTCGCTTTGATAAACTTTTGAATGCGGCCGTCCCGGTCCTCGATGATCTTTAGGCAATCGTTGTACTGTCGGTCTTTGAAGGCGATTTCGTCTTGGATGAAGCGGATCTCTTCTGGCAGGTTGGCCACGCGGTTGACCCATTCTTCGAGAACGAGGGCCGGGTCGAGCGCCTCCCCGGACGGTGCCATTCTCTTAACAAAGTCGATGGAGAGATCGTCTCTAGGCATGGTGTCAACTTGGTCTGCGGACGAGGCTGCGGACGAGGCGAGAATGGAAGAGGAGAGACGGAGAGACGGAGAGACGGAGAGACGGAGAGACGGAGAGACGGAGAGACGGAGAGACAATTGGAGATAGAAGATAAGGAAGGAAGAAAGAAAAAAAAGCCGTGGGGGGGGGGGGGGTGCTATTTTGGCAACATGGAAGAAACACGTAGACAGAGTTTAAAAGTATTGGCAGTGAAAATGGATGCAGGGGCCGTCAACAGAGGGGGTATAAAAATTGGCTCAAGGCACGGTGGAAACAAAAACAGTAAAGGTAGATGCTGAAAAAACGTGACATGCATGGCAATGATGAAAAAAAAAGACGAAAAAGGCAAAATGGTCGTCGAGTCGCTCACCTCCGTATGTTGTTTATTTTCCCTTTCTATTTTCTGAGCCTATTAGTCAAGCTGGGCAGATGGAAAACGCGGGTTTTAGTGTTGGAAGAGGAAGGCGCTATGCAGATTTTGGGGCCCACTGTGTTGAGTCTAAGCAGTAACTGAACAAGCGACGCAGGCGGGACGCACAGGCGGGACGCAGGCGGGAGGCTGCGAGGTGGGTCGGAGCCCGTGATTTGTATGTATACTGCAAGCGTGAAGACGTCAGATACCTACACCTACTCCATCAAGCTGAAGCCGGCCTGGCTAGTAAAATGTTGGGATGCGATTGGGCAGGAGCAATCTGGCGAATATCTCTGACCCAAGTAGAAGAGGGAAAGCACGGATGGCTGTGGGGAAAGACCAGCAAATTAAAGCATCGGGGCTTTCCGAGAAGGAGCAGAGGGCTTTCCGAGAAGGAGCAGAGGAGGGATTGACAAGAAGGAAACTCGGTAGATAGTGCTGGAGTGATGGGTTGGTGGGGAATGCAAGGGAAGAGGCTGCGGCTGGCGATGGGACACCGAGAGAGAAGGAAGCGAGCACCAACACGGCCGAGAAACAGAAAGGAGGCCATTGACACGGGAAAGGAAAAAGATTCAGCCTTCCCATACTGAGTAATAATGCACTAGCGGATGTGGTCCAAGCGCTACGCCTCGAAGCCCTTTCCGCTCGGCTTAAGGACACATGCTTTATATGGGCATCCCTTTTTTATTGCTGGCACTGCTGAGCTTTTAATATAGGTGGTCAATGTGGCCATTTTTTCAGAGGCGCTCATGCGCAGGGGCTCTTTAGGGCTTTCTCGGGTTGTTACTGCTATCCTCTGGTTGTGTATCTTACTCTTCTATAGCACTCATATACTGGTTTGTATGCCTGGCTTTGGCGCCTGAAACGAGAGTCTCGCAGACTTTGGCATCTGTATACTCGTCGTGCTCAAAGCGAAATTCAGACTTTAAATGGTTCCGGGTTACTTGACAATGACTTTTGTCGTGGTTCAGATACGAAGAAGATCCAGCCCATGTTAGCCGGCTGAAAAATAGGCCTTTCCCAATCCAGAGTAGCTTATGTGGCGACCAGATCCCCACAACGGCTACAACGTTTGTTCGTACTTTGACATTGAAAGACCCGTTCTACATCCTCTGCTTCTGGCCTTTTCACAACCAGGAGACGATCTCTCGGAAGTTCTGGCTTCAGCTCTTACGCCTTGTCGAAATACCACACCATTGCACGATTGCTACTATCTTGACAACGCGCACTCCGTCACAGAAAGCGCGGCAGACCAGGAGCGCAAAGGCACCGGAGGGAGCATCGGCCCGAGGAATCGAATCCGTGAGCGGCCCAGGCAGCCCATGACCGACATCAACGCGTACAGGTACCGCGCGCCGCGGGCGAACTACCTGCCGCACCGGACAGACGCGGACGAGTCGGTGGTCGAGAACTACGTGCAGCTGGGCCGTGCCGGGGAGCGCGAGGATGCGGCGTTTCTGGCCAAGGCGCGGCGGGCGGCGCAGCAGTACGGCATCGTGCGGCCCAAGGGATACAACGTGACGTTCCACACGAACCCGGAGATGGAGAAGCACCATTTCGGGCAGACGCATCCGATGAAGCCGTGGCGGCTGACGCTGTCCAAGAGCCTGATCATGTCGTACGGGATGCCGTTTGCGATGAACAATTACATTTCGCGGACGGCGACGTACGAGGAGCTCAACTCGTTCCACAGCAAAGACTATGTGGACTTTCTGGCAACGGTGCTGCCGGAGCCGGTGCCGCGCGACGTGGACAGCGCGAACGCGGAGCTCAAGTTCAACCTGGGCGGCTCGGACTGCCCGCTCTTTGAGGGCCTGTACGACTACTGCTCCATGTCGGCGGGCGGCTCGCTGGACGCGGCGCGCAAGATCTGCAACGGCGAGGCGGACATTGCCATTTCGTGGGGCGGCGGGCTGCACCACGCCAAGCGGGCGGAGGCGTCGGGGTTCTGCTACATCAACGACATTGTGCTGGCCATCCTGCAGCTGCTGCGCTGCTTCCCGCGCGTGCTCTACATTGACATTGACGTGCACCACGGCGACGGCGTGGAGGAGGCCTTTTTCTCGACGGACCGGGTGATGACGGCGTCGTTCCACAAGTACGACCCGCTCAACTTCTTTCCCGGCACGGGCGCGCTGGACGACAACGGGCCGAAGAACGAGCACAACCCGGGCGCGCACCACGCCATCAACGTGCCGCTCAACGACGGCATCACCGACGAGCAGTACGGGCAGCTGTTCCGCACGGTCATCGGCGCGGTGGTGGAGCGCTTCCGGCCCAGCGCGATCGCGCTGCAGTGCGGCGCCGACTCGCTGGCGGGGGACCGGCTGGGGCGCTTCAACCTGCAGGTGCAGGGCCACGGGCAGTGCGTGGCCTTTTGCAAGCAGCTGGGCCTGCCCATGATCCTGTTTGGCGGCGGCGGCTACACGCCGCGCAACGTGGCGCGGGCCTGGTCGTGGGAGACGGCGATTGCGCTGGGCTGCGAGGAGCGCATCGACCGCATCATCCCCGAGCACACGCCGTGGCGCAGCCACTTCCGGCAGGAGGAGCTGCTGCCGACGCTGGAGCAGATCCTGGGCGAGCCGCGCCAGAACAAGAACCCGCCCAAGCGGATCCAGGAGATTGTGCAGCACGTGTACGACCAGCTCAAGTTTGTGGAGCACGCGCCCAGCGTGGCCATGCGCGTGATCCCGCCAGACCTGGGCGCCATCCGGGACGACGTCGAGGAGCAGCTGCGCGAGGCGGCCGAGGACAAGGACGAGGCGCTGCGGAAGACGCGCGAAGAGGGCGTGGGCGAGGCCATGGAGCTGTGAGCTGTGAGCTGTGAGCTGTGAGCACGGCATGGAAGCACAGGACAAACGCGCGTGATCATGCTGGGCATTCCAATTTCCGGGGACGAACGGCAAGAGAGGGGCAAGGTGCTGGGCGTTTGGCATTGTTTTACGCGCGGCTGTGCAAAGGATCGTGAAGATGAGCCATGTATATTTTTTTTTTGTGAAGCAAACAGGATAATAAGCTAGCATCCAATATAGAAGCAACAAGAAATCATAAGAACTGGGCTTTTTCGCTTTTTGCTCGTCTACTCCTCCAGCCCACCTCTGTGTGTGTGAGCACAGAGTACCGTGACGCCCACCTCCTGACCTAGTACGCCTCGTCGGCAAAGGCGTTCTCGGCCTCCTGTTCCAGCAGGCGTCGGCGGATGCCGCGCGACTGGAAGGCGACAAAGGCGACGAGGCTCAGGCCGACGGCCAGGCCGATGCTCAGGAGGATCAGGTTGACGGGGACGGGGTTGCCGCGGAAGACCTGGTGGAAGAGGTAGTCGAGGCCGGACTGGGAAAAGTTGAAGAGGCCGGAGAGGCAGATGATGGTGCCGTAGACGGTGCCAAAGGTGCGGAAGCCAAAGACCTTTGCGCTGTAGTCGGAGACGGAGGTGTAGTAAAAGGGGCGGTAGAGCACAAAGAGGGAGATGTTGGCGTAGGCGGCCCAGGGGGCGGGGACGATGCCGAGCAGGCCGATGGCGGCGGCCATGGCGACGAGCACGGCGAGGACGCGCACGGTGCTGTTGTTGTCGAGGAAGACGCCGATAAAGGGGATGGACAGCAGGCCGCCGAGCGGCAGGGCAATGTCGAAAAAGTTGTTGATCTCGACGGCGCGGTCGTGCGAGCCCAGCAGGGCCTCGTACTGGGGGCGGATGGTGGCGACAAAGTAGTTGATGCGGGTCATCTGGATGACGGTGAAGAGGCAGATGAGCACGAACCAGGGCGAGGCGATCTGGGCCAGCGCCGAGCGCCCGTGCAGCACGCCCCAGACGCCCGAGATCTCGTTCTTCTTCTCCTCGCGCTGCGCCTGCTTGTCCGCGCGCGCCGAGCCCAGCAGCTCCTCAATGTCGGCCACGACGGCCTCGTGGTGCGCGCGCGCCTCCTCCTGCAGCAGCGCCGTGTGCTCGTCGACCTGGTCGTCGCGCTGGGGCGACAGCAGCGGCAGCGGCTGGTGTCGCTGCTGCTGCTGTTGTTGTTGTTGTTGTTGTTGTTGTTGTTGTTGTTGCTGAGGCTGCTGCGGCGCCGACGACGGCGGCACCTCCTCCTCAATCTGCTCCATCAGCTCGCCCACGGTCTTGTAGGACTGGCGCGGCAGCAGGGTCAGCTGCAGCACGACGATGACGACGGGCACGACCAGGTAGGCCAGGAAGAAGCGGCGGTGGCCGAGGCGGCCGCCCGACTTCTCGTAGAGGATGCGGTAGCCGAGGAAGAGCGCGCTCGAGGCGTCAAAGGCGCCGGTCAGCAGGGCCAGGATCAGGCCGGACTGGCGCGGGAACGCGTTGGACAGCTGGAAGGACGAGATGTAGGTAAAGGGCCCGCCAATGGCCAGCAGCAGGTAGCCGAACAGGAAGCCGTCAAAGGGCACGCGCTGGGCGTGGGCCAGCAGCAGCGCGCCGCAGAACAGGAAGCCGGCGCCCAGCAGGCCGCAGACGCGCGGGCCGTAGTGGTCGAGGATGGCGCCAATGGGCAGCGCGGCCACGTTGGTGCCGACGGCGGCCACGGTGAACATGAGGTTGAGGTGGATCTCGACGCACGTGTCCTCGCTGACGCCCGAGCCGGCGCCGGAGCCGGCCTTGCGCGCGCACACGTCGCGGTAGGCGCCCTCGTCCTTGAGCACCGGCTTGATGGCCGCGTAGCCAAAGACGATGCCGGCGGCCACGAGGCAGTAGCACACCGTGGCAAAAACCTGGACTGTCGGTGTCGGGCGTCAGCAGAGGCCAAAAACAGAGCAGAGCACAAACACGGCAGCTATATACGTACGCACGCGCTTCCACCGCGGCACCTCAAAGGCACCAATGGCCTGGATGGTGTCGGCCCGCTCCTCGGGCGGATCCCACTCGTCTGGCAGCGGGTTGAAGCTCAGCCTCCGGCCGCGGATCGAGATGGACGCATCGGAGCCGCGGCGCGAGGACTGCTCGCTGGGGACGTAGGAGAAGGACTCGAGCGAGGCCACGCGGTTCAGCGACATGGTGGGGGGGGGGGGGGGAAGAGAGAAAGCGTATATCAGGGGGGAGAAGGGGGAGGAGAGACGGGAAGGTAGAGAAGAGAGAAAAGAGCAAGAAGAAAGGGAGAAGACGAAAGTCGAGAAAGCAGGCTCTGCGAAAGAAATACACGAGACGAGGGACCGGAGAGAACCGATGCAGGGCCAACGACAACAGGAAGAGCGGGCCCGATGATGTAATAGCAGGCGTCTCTGGTTCGCCAATGGACTGATAAGAAGAGCTCCTGGCACGGCTGGCGATGCGGTCCGGCCGTTTGAGGTGCGGAGGGGAGGGCTGGTCTCGGCAGCCGTCTGTGCTCTGCGTCTGTTTCGGCGTCTTTTGGCGTCTTTCGGCGTCTGATTTTGTGTCTGATTTGGTGCCTGCCTCAGTCTTGGACTGCGTCGGGACTCTGCTGTGCCCGGTGGCCTTGTGGTGGCTGCAGGCGGCGGCAGCAGCATTCACGGCTCCCTTCAAAGGGCTCAAAAGGCTGCGCTGCGGCTTTCTCTCCCGAGGCTAAGCGGGCAAAGATAAGAGCTGCTGCCTCGCCGTAGCGTGTGTGGAGGCCAAACCCCACCTGAGCACCCAGGCGCTGCAGGGTTCGCAGCACCAGCGCTGCTGAAAACTCTTCCTCTAGCTCAACTTGTGAACGGTCAGTTTCTGCACACGCTGTGCTCCGTAATGCTGCAGTAGCCGGTCGCGCCGATAGAGGCCCATGTGCTTGATTTCCGTATGCATTTTTTTTCGTATGCATTTCTTCGGATGCATTAGCTTCTTTCTTTTTCTCGTTTTCTTCGTTTTCTTTTCTTTTTCTTTCTTTTTTCGCCGCAAGTTCCCCGTCCTACAGTGGCGCACCCGCTAAAACAGCGCTGTTCCCCACCACGAGGACCGCAGCTCGCCGGGATCCTCTGCCAATCGTCCGCCTCCGAAGACCGTCCGGCCTGCGCCATGGCCACCTGGTCCGATCGGATCTGGAAGTCAGCGACGGCAGGATTTTCAGCGGATCAACATTGGGAAGGATCCGCAAAGGGAAGAATTGAGAAAAAAAGAAGACGAATGGCGTGTTTTTTAACCTTGCCAGTTTCAAAAAATCTTGAGGCGTTGAACAATGGAAGCATCACGTGTCCTTGCGTACCTTCCACATTTGGACATCTGTAGTAGGCAAGAACGGCTGAGACTTCTCACGACGTCCTCCAGTAGATTCGATCAAAGTCTCATTCTGACGTGCATGTTCTGATCACGAAAAGCCTCCGTGCATGTTCTGATCACCTCGAGAAGCCTCCCTGCAGATGCGTACGACGGGTTACCAGGGTTCTACCTGCAAGTAGTACTGACCAAGACACGACTGCTCTCGTCAGAATCTCGGCCACAATCTACACCTGATGAAAAGTCTGGTCTGAGTCTGGTCGGCAAATCGGAGACCGCAGCGTCCGAGATCACGTTATGCAAAGGCCGCTGCAGGGCCGGCCCGGGGTGAGGTATGTATCCTACGCTCTCGCTGTGACAGCTGCCTCTCGGAATCCTCTCTCTTTAACCGCTGACACCAAAATTAGAGATCCACCCAGCCCATCCAGCCAGGAATCACACTTTTCTGCTCCGGCGGGACAAGACACAATGTGATGAATCCCAGGGCCATGCACCCTACGGAGTACACAAAGACGCGCCCGGCAGCGGCAGCATGCGAAAAAACAGAAGCAGCTCCAAAGACGGAGACGCGCAAAAGACAGAGCACACCACACGAGGCCCACAAGCGCCCTGGGCTAACCCTGGCACATTACCTTTATCAATGACGGCTCTAAGCGCCCGTCACCTGCAGCCAATCACACCCTTCCACCCGAGCTGCCGCCAAGGGTATGGCAAGACTTGGCATCCGTGGGGAGCCATTTACAAGCCTCTCGCAAACCGGCGCTGCATCGTCATTGGGCAGCTGGACAGCCACTCAGCGTGCAGACGCCCGGTAATGCGCTGGGGAAGGGGGAGGGGGCCCAGCAAATGGCGGTTGCACCTCCATCTTCCACTGCTGCTGCAACCGCAGAGCTCTCTCCCACGCATGCATGCCCTTGGGCGTCTTCGCGCGCTGCTTTATCTCTTGTCTTCACCCCTCCTTTCGTCCCACAATTATTCTCCGGCCGCCAACCAGCTCTTCTCGACCAGAACTGCACGGCCTTGTCTCCCCCGTGCAGTCGCATAATTAACCCGGGCGCGTCTTCCACTTCGTCTTCTTTCTCGCACGCCACGGTACACTTTTTGTGTCTTCTCTGCTCTTACACACAAGAACTGCGTGTGGTGACGCCGGCGCATGCCTCGAGCAACCCTTTGGTTCGCATTTCCACCAGTGCGCATTCCCCGCTGGCCAGCACAGCCCCCCCTCCCCATCGATCGTTTCTGTCCCGCCTGCTGGTCATCTCGTGCCCCTCCTTCTCGCCCACAAGCCAGCCATATCTGCAGCCAGAAACTCTCTGCTGTCGAGCGCGATCTGAGACCATATTGCTCTTCCTTGATATCTAGAGGAGTATCTAGGAATTAGGCATCTTCTCAAGGCGATACAATCACCCTGACCTGCCCGAGCTCTTTCATCCCGGAACCATGGCCGCCGAACGATCGCGCGGCGTGCCCGATGCAGAGCTCTTCATGAGCCGGCCTGCTGAAGAGTGCGACAGCCCTACCGTTGAGCCTCTGCGAATCTTCAAGCCGCTGAGTCCCAAGCCGGCCGGCAGCCTGAGATATCCCATGCCGCCCGGGTCCTCCGCCTCATACTCTTCTTCTTCGGCATCCCCCTCGGCGCGGCCAACTTTTCCCCTGCCACCAGGGGCCTCCAGCTCGGCCAACCCGCTGCCTTACCCCGTGGATGACGAGCCGATCCTCCCCTCCCATTCGAACCGGCCGCCCTATCCGCCTGATCACACCAGTGGCACCTACTCAGGCACCACGTCCCCGCGCATCGGCTCAAGCCCCACTGGGAAGAACCCGAGCCTGGCTGAGAGACGCGGTACCGTGCCGGCCTCGCTGTCGCCGTCAAGCCCGGTGGATGACCTGTTTGCGAAGCCCATCAACCCGGCCGCCGCGCAGCCGAAAATCTCCACCAGCTACCAGAACAAGCCCTACTACCCACCGCCCGCCAGCATCAAACCAGCCGGTCCCTCTTACTCTGCATCTTCCTCTTCTACGGCAGCTCCAACGGGCCACCCGGCCTTCCGGCCCGACCCCGACTTGGACACGCTCAAGATGACCGTCGAGAACGGCGGCAGCGGCGGCAGCGGCGTGACGCGCTTTTCGTCGACGGCGTCCACATCCACAACACGGGCCAGCCGTGGCTCGCCGCCTCCACCAGAGACACCCGTTGCTGATCCGGGTACCATTCCGGGCGGTGGCATTGAAGCACGCTATGCCGCTGCCGGCATATCCGGCACCGCCACGCTGAACAGTCTTTCCCAGAGCGCAGCCGCGGCAGAGCGGTACGCCCAGTATGGCCGACGGCCGCCCGTCGTGCCAACAAATGGTGCCGGTGCCAGTGGCAGTGCCGGGGCCGCGGCCGCGGCCGGGGCCGGGGCCGGTGCTGCTGGGGCCGCGATTGCACGGCCATGGACCCCGACGGAGTCGCCAGATTATCAACCACACGGCCCACCTATGGTGTACCAAGGCACAACGCCGGTTCAACAACAGTCACCCGCGGCCAACGCGCTCCATTCGGCTCCAGCAGCAGGGCGCCCATCACCACCAGTCAACCCGACGGTCAACAACGCTGCTCCTGGCCAGCCGGGCTACCAGCCGAGCCTGCAAGTAAGCGTTCTCGAGCAGGATTTCCAGCGAATGCAAGCCTCCACGCCACCACCCGCCTACACAAGCGTGCAGCCTAATGCGTCGGGATCGTACCCAAACGACAAACAGCAGGCCGCAGCTGCCCAGGCAAAGGCAAATGCAGCCGCGACTGGACATCCGGCCAGGGCGTCGGCTGCTGCTGTTTCGGGTCCTAGTTCTGCCGCTGCCAGCGTCACTCCCCAGCCAGCAATGGCGACGGGTGGCCATGGCACAACAACGGCCCCGGCCACCACAGCTCCGCACCAAGCCGGCCCTTCTGCCGCCACGACCGCTGGCACGGCTGCCGTGGCCGGAATGGCGGCCGGCACCATGGCAGCGGCCGCCGTCGGGAATGGGCTCAGCGGGGAGAGTAAACATCCAGCTGGCCTTGCTAGCGTGGCAGCTGGTGCAGCCTGTGCAGCCGGTGCAGCCGGTGCAGCCGGTGCAGCCGGTGCAGCCGGTGCTGCTGGTGCTGCTGGTGCTGCCGGCGCTGCCGGCGCTGCCGGTGCTGCTGGTGCGGCAGCCAACCCGCTCATGTCCCCCCAGCACGCCGGCCACCCGGCTTTTGCCAACGACGCAAACGCAAACGGTGCGCCAGGACTGATGCACACGCCGTCCGTGACAGCGAGCATGGCCTCTCCGCCACCGCTGCCAGAGGGGTGGATCTCGCATCTGGACCAGAACTCGGGCCAGTATTACTACATCCACTTGGCAACGCAGGCCACCCAGTGGGAGTTTCCCAAGGGGCCGACGCCGCTGCACCATGACCCTACACCGCTGTCTCCGGCGACCTCGACCTACGGCAACCCGCTGGCGTCGCCGTTTATGAAGCAATCCCTGGCCTCGCCGCTGATGTCGCCGCTGATGTCGCCGGCGATGGGCGGTCCGGGCGGCGGGTATGCGGAAAGCATCATGAGCATGTCAACGGCGGCGCCGAGCGCGGCCGGGTTCCAGGGCCCGCCACCAAGCGCGGGCGTGGACATGTACAAGATTGCGCCGACAAACGGGGTGTACTTTGGGCCGTACCTGCGGTATGTGAACATGGACGTGGAGCGGGGCGTGTGGCTCGGCAGCATCATGATTGTGACGGATGGGCCGCAGCCGCCGACGATCCACATCCACCTGAGCGTGGACCTGTCGCCGAACCCGCGGCAGCTGCAGCCGCACGTGGTGTACACGCACCAGCGGTGGACCTTTTACAAGTACGACGTGGACCTGGCCATGGGCGAGGCCGGCACGGAGCGGTGGACATACGCGGTGACGTCGCATCTGGGATGCACGCGGTACGAGTTCGTGGTGGCGGGCAAGCACGAGCTGGGGTGGCGGTTCCTGGCCCACTCGGGCAACGACTTCTCGCCGCTGACGTCGCAGAACGAGCGCAACAAGCTGGGCGGCCTGGACGTGATGTGGAAGGACGTGCTGCAGCGGAACGTCGAGTGCGGCGGCTTCCACGTGCAGCTGGGGCTCGGCGACCAGATCTACGGCGACCGGCTGTGGCGCGAGGTGCCGTTGCTGCAGCAGTGGCTGGCCATCTCGGGCCGCGAGAACCGCAAGAACGTGCAGTGGACGGCGCGGCACGAGGAGGACGTGACGCACGCCTACTTCCACTACTACACGTCTCACTTTGACCAGCCGTTCCTGCGTGAGGCCTTTGCGCAGATCCCGCACATTCTGCAGGTCAACGACCACGAAATGTGAGTAGCGAGGGGGTGTTGAGGGGGTTTGGGGGGGGGGGGGGGATTGCAGCTTCATGATCGAGCAAGTGCTGACGACAGCTTAGATTTGACGGCTTCGGGTCGTACCCCGACTACATGCAGCAGACGGCGGTGTTCAAGAACATTGGGCGCATCGCCATGGAAATGTACCTGCTGTTCCAGCACCACACGACGCTGGAGGTGCTGCGCAACGTGCACACGGACCAGGACCTGTTCACGGTGACGGGGGCGGGCTGGCACTTTGTCAAGTACCTGGGGCCGGCGATGGTGGTTGTGGGCCCGGACTGCCGGTCGGAGCGCACGCAGACGCGGGTGCTGGCCGGGCCGACATACCAGGGGCTGTTCCCCAAGGTGGCGCTGCTGCCGCCGAGCGTGCAGCACTGCATCTGGATGGTGTCGGTGCCGATTGTGTACCCGCGCATGGAGACGATGGAGACGCTGGCCAACACGCTGACGACGGGCAAGAAGGCGGTCAACACGACGTACAACCTGCTGGCCAACGTGACCAGCTCGGTGGCCGGGGTGGTGGGCGGCAAGGAGGTGGTGCAGCAGGGCTTCTCGTCGGTCAAGAAGGCGCTGGGCAAGAACGGGCTGATGGGCAACATGCTCAACAACTTTGGCGAGCTGGGCATCACGGAGGAGCTGCGCGACCTGTGGACGCACGAGAGCAAGGACCTGGAGCGGACGTATCTGATCCGCACGCTGCAGGGCATTGCGCATCAAAAGGGCATCCGCATGACGTTTCTGTCGGGGGGTGAGTAGCACGCTACTTTTTTCTTCCTGTTTCATCTTTTTTGTTTTGTTTTTTTTTTTTGTTTTTTTTTGTTTTTTTTTTGTTTTTTTTTTTGCAATCTTCTTCGCACACACTAACGAGACAGACGTGCACTGCAGCGGCGCCGGGCTGGTGCACGACCCGTCGCACCCGTCGGACCACAAGACCATGTACCAGATCATCACGTCGCCGGTGGTGGGGGCGCCGACGAACTCGTACATGCTCAAGATGCTGCACAACAACCGGCTGCTGTACGTGCCGCTCAACGGCCATTTGTCGACGCACGAGGTGTCGGACACCAAGGAGGACATGATGGAGATTTTCCAGGTCGAGGCCACGGGCCAGCCGCGCGAGTACAAGAAGCTCATGAACCGGCGCAACTACGTGGCGGTGGTGGCCTACGACCCCGAGGCCATGGCGGGCAACACGTACGCGGCCAGCGTGACCAATGGGCAGCAGGGCCTGAGCAAGCTGAGCCTGGCCGTCGACTACATTGTGCAGGCGGATGGCGGCTTCAGCGGTGCGCCGACCAAGTACGGACCGGTGATTGTGCCGCACCTGGAGTTTGGGCATTGAGATCTGGCCGCGAGACCATGTGCGTTGCTCTTGCTATAGTTATCGTGTTTTTTGTATTTTTTCAACAAGTTTAGCGACACTCTCTATGGCCATGTATAGTCTCTTCTATCGGTGCCGTCATCTCGCTGTTACTGGGGCAAAAAGTGCCTACTACAGGGCAAACAAGGAGCAGCCTACTACAGGTCAAAGAGCTTCTTGACCTGGGCCATGGTGTCTTCGGGGTTGGCGACGGCGTGGCCAATGGTGCGGGGGTCGTTGTAGATCTCATAGTCGTTGCCGCCCTTGTCGGTCTTGTCGCCGAAGAAGTGGATGGTGGTGTAGTTGACGCCGCCGGGGCGCTGGGCCTCGGCCTCGATGTGGCGCAGGCAGTAGGTCTTGTCCCAGCCGGTGGGAAAGACGTCAAAGGAGATTTCGCCGCCAATGGCGAAGCTGGCCGTCAGCAGGGAGGGAGGAGGGGAGAGGAGATGCAGAGGGAGAAGTATGAGGGATGTCAAGCAGATGTGAGAGGAGAGGGAGAGTGAGAGGAGAAAGAAAAGGACATGTGAGAGGAGAGGAGAAAGAAAAGGACATGTGTGAGAGAGGAAAAGGACTACATACGTCAGGCCGTGGTGGCCAAACTTGTCCTGCAGGACCTTGACGAGGTCGGCGCGGACGTGGTGCTCGTCGTCGTAGGCGGCAAAGGCCTTGCGCTCGGCAGGCGAGACGTTGCGGCCGACGGGGCTGATGTTGACCATGCCGTTGCGGAACTCGACAAAGGTGCCGCGCATGATGGGCAGGTCCAGGTCGGCAATGTAGTGCAGCACAAAGCGCACAAAGGTCTTGTAGTTGTCCTCGCCGAACCACTGGATGAAGCTCGTCGACGGCAGCGGCTCGCCCTGGCGAAAGGCCGTCAGGCCGTTCTCGGAGAAGCAAAAGTCAAACAGGTCCGTCACGTTGACGTCGCCGGCACCCAGCTGGTCCTGCTGCTTGGGCAGGTCGCTGCCGCCCACGAAGCCGATGGCCACCTTTTCGCGCAGGCGGTGCAGCAGATCCAGCATCTCTGGTTTCGCGCGCTGAAAGGAGCAAAAAAAAAGAGGTCAGTACAAAAGATTGCTGCCAGGAGGCAACATTTGGGGGGGGGGGGGTTGCTCACCATGCGCGAACCGCTCAGGGTGTTGTCGACATCAAAGAGCACGACCGTGTTCTTGATGGGGCGCTCGGCCAGCGGCAGGTATTTGGAAGCCATGCTGGAGAGAGGGAGAGAGGGAGAGAGAGAGAGAGGGAGAGAGAGAGAGAGGGAGAGAGAGAGGAGGGGTCGAGTCGGGATCGCGGTTGGAGAGGCGGTGTCGAGGTTGAGGGGTAGAGATTTGGGACGAGGAAAGAGGCCCGAGCTAGAAGGCGGGACCGGGGGGGGGGAGGTGCACGTGTTCAGTCGCAAAGTTGCAAAGCCGACTTGTTCACCAGAGTAAAAAAAAAAAAACACAGCTTTGATACTTGATAACTACACCGCCTAACGTAGGAGTAAAAACACGTGGCGATCAACACACGTGATATGCGACACGACGAGGTCGAGGGCAAGAAGCCGAGACGGGATCGGTGGAAGAGAGACAGGAAGGCGTGACCAGGAGAGGAGACGGGAAGAAGGTAAGCTCTACAAGTAGAGCCTTGGCCGGGAGAGGCAAGCCGTCGTTGCCACAACGCAGTCCAAACTCGTGCGCAGACGTGTCCTTTTCGGTCGAGGTTTCTGCGAGGAAAGAACGACTGGCGAGATCTCGCGCGCAGAGCAAGCCACGTGCTGCTCTCTCAGAGGCACATCTACTGCGGCGCCCGGGTGCTGGGTAGAGGTATTCTCTTTATTCAAGCTGACATTACATTACACAATCGCTATCAAGGCGCGCTCCCACAGTCCACACAATTGCATCTAGTTGTCTTCACGACGGTTGTTCTGGTCGTTGTTCTGGTTGTTCTGGTTGTTGTTCTGGTTGTTCTGGTTGTTCTGGTTGTTGTTCTGGTTGTTCTGGTTGTTCTGGTTGTTGTTCTGGTTGTTGTTCTGGTTATTGTTCTGGTCCTGCTGCTGCTGGTTGCCGCTGCCGCCGCCGCTGCTGAACAGGCCCGTGGCAATGCTGCGGCCGATGCTGGCCGCGTCGCGCTCGTCGGCGTCGGTGGACTGGTAGGCGGCGGCGGCCTTCTTGGCCACGCTGCCGAGCTCCGAGTAGTCCACGGAGCCCTTGGACTCGTAGTCGGTAAAGGCCTGCTTGGCCGCCTGGCCGACTTCGCCCCAGGAGTTGCCGCTGCCGTTCTGGTTGTTGTTGTTCTGGTTGTTGCCCTGGTTGTTGCCCTGGTTGTTGTCCTGGCTCTCCTTGTTGGAGAACTCCGAGACGGCGTTCTGGGCCAGGTTGCTCAGCTTGCTAAAGTCCATTGTGAAGGTGGAGTGGGAGTGGGAGTGGGAGTAAGAACGCGAGTAGGAGTGCGAGTGTGAATGAGAGTGAGACGTGATAAGCGTGAGTGGACGTGAAAGCGTGAGTGGACGTGAAAACGAGCTGGTGAGTAGTAGCGTGCAAATGGGGAGCAGCCTGGCTTCTTATACTCCCCTCTGACAGGCCGGCCGTTGACACAGCTCCAACAAGCGGCGGCCCTTTTGGTCTCGCACCGTTGCTGCGCCCTCGCTGCCCCTCCCCAGCTTCTCCCGGGGGGAAGGGGGGGACCAAGTCCCGTCACTGTCTTTTCTCCAGGGAAGGGGCTAGTGGCCTCCCTCCCTGACTACGAGTACGCAGCATAGCAGCTGCCCAGTGTTCCGTGCCTTTCGCTGGCCTTCTGCGCACCCGGCCTCGTCCTGCCGTCGTTCTCTGCTAGACAGCGAGGAAGGAGCTCTGATAGGCGGACGGCGCCGACAGGGGAGGGGCCATCCACAGCTGAACAGGCAAGAGCAAGCTAGCGGGAACGCCTGCCTGCCCGTGGAAAATGCCGCTTGCCAGTACTCCGTCGGCAGGCGCCAGATGCCTGTCTTGCAGAGAATTACACACACAGAACGAGTAATGCGCCCACAGGCGCGGGCCTTGGCGCTCTGGCTTTGCGCCCCCGGTTAGTCCGAACCAAGCCAGCTGAAAGAACGGCAGGCGGAGCCCAAAAAAACACTCGCATATCAGAATCACACCCTGAGCTGTGGCGGCGGGGCGCCCAGCCGCCGCTTTCCCCCTCTCCTCCGCTCCCCTCCGCTCCCCTCTTTTCTCTTTTTCCACTTGCCAGACGCCGGCCGGCAGCGACAGAGGGACCAGTTTGACGCGTAGCGCCCAAGTAGTGCAAGATGTATAGTAATTTCCGCTGGTGAGTACTTGTACGGAGTACAGCTTCTAGCTCCACGTCCCCGTCAGCTCCAGCACCACGTTGACCGCCGTGCTCACCGTCCAGATACCGATCAGCACCAGGCCGATGCGCCGGCTCAGCACCCAGCCGTTCGCCGGCACCGCCACCAGCAGCACCACCAGCGTCACCAGCACCGTGCCCGCCGACACCAGCAGCGTGCCGTCCACCTGGATGTTGTACGGCTTGTAGCGCCGCGGCTCGCCGGGGTGCGTGTGTTCGCGGTGGTCCGCCGCCTTGATCGTCATCCACAAGCCGCCCATGCCCACGCCCAGCAGGATGTTGAGCATCGGGCCGCCGAAGCAGGCTGATCTGCATGGCCATTAGCGAGAGGGAAAGAACGAGGAGAAAAAAGAACGAGAAAGACGAAGAAGAAGAACAAGAATGACGAAGATGAAACTCAAAGAAGAAAGAAGAAAGAAGAAGAACGAGAAAGAAAAAAGGAACAACGTACAACGCCATCACAGGGTATCCCAGCCGCGCCACGGTAATGTCGGCCACCAGGTCGCCGAGCGAGTTGCCCACCGCAAAAATGGTCAGCCCCAGGATCGCCTCGGAGATGCCGGCGATCACGCCAATGGCTTTGAGCACACCCACCACCTCGCCGGCCACCGTCGAGATCCAGGCCACGCTGATGATGAACCCCAGGAAGCACAGCAGCGAGTGGTAGCGCGGCCGCCGGTCCGGCGACGTGGTGGCCAGCAGCACCGCCAGCATCGCCAGCGACACCAGCAGCGACCACAGCGCCATGGCCACCAGCTTCCCGCCTGTCGCCCCCTCCGTGTTCGCCCACAGCATAAACGACGTGAACTGCGGGCCGGCAACGAGCTGGAGCGCCACCAACCAGCGGTTCCATCCGCCTGCTTCTGCTGCTGCTGCTTCTGCCGCTGCTGCCGCCGCCGCTGCTGCTGCCGTATCGTCCGACGTCGTTGCCGTTAGCGGCGGCGGCACCACCGCCGGGGCCCCAGGCGGCGCCAGGCGTGCCCCTGCAGCTGTTGTTGTTGCCGCCGCCGCCGCCGCCGCCGCCGCCGCCGCATCGGCGGGCGGGAAGAGCCTTGCCGACCCGGGAGGAGCCTGCTCCGCCGTCGTCGGCCGACTTCCTCCTCCAGAGCGAATGGACACTGCGGTCGAGCTCGAGCCCGCCTCCAGGTCCAAGGACCCGGGCGCCAACAGATGAGCCCGGAACTCCTTGCGGCTGCAGATCGGCGACGTGCCCCCGCTGGTGCTCCTCCGGTAGCGCTGCCATTCCGTCTCCCGGCCCATCGGGGCCGCCGCGCCTGCACCGGCAATCAGCGCCTGCTGCTCGTCCCCAGCTTCGCCAGCTTCGCCAGCTTCGCCAGCTTCTTCGTAGTAATCGCTGGTGTAGACACTGTGACTGCTGCCCGCATCGTCAACGCTCTCCCCGTCCTCGGGCGGAGGAAACTCCACGACCGGCAGCGTCACCACGAGCAAAAAGACCGTAGGCACCGAGATGACACTGACAAACTTGTCCCAGATGCTCTTCTCGCTCCAGCCCTGCAACGTGGGGAAGAGCGTGCAGACAATCACCTGCGGCGGCGGCAGCAAGTTGTAGGGCCACCACCGCACAGGCTTGCCGACCAGCAAGCCGTCGTCGCCGTCGAGCCCGGGAAACCCGGCCGGGTGTGGGTGGTGGGGGTCCAGCTCGGCCGCTGCCAGGCCGAAACTCGACATCCGGGACGGCGCCGCCGGCGTCGCACTCTGGGGCGACTCCGAGTATCCAGGAAAGGCCGACAGCGACGGAGACGACTTGGGCGATGGCGGCGCAGGAATGTGCAGGTGCAGCCCGGGCACCGGCTGCCGTGCGCGCCCCGGCGTCGCGGCAGGGCCCAGCAAGGAGAATTGGGCGTCGAACAGGTCAGGCAGAGCAGCAAGACTGCCCGCCGATCTGGTCAGGGGCGTCGTCCCGGCAGTGGACGCGGTGGCCGGCGATGCGGTCAACAGATCGCCGGTCCCGCCGCCTCGTCGGTCGTCTCCGCTCGGCTCCGCTGTTTCCAGGCTGAGCGATGCCGGCGCCGAGACGATGCCGTCGCCTTCGATCAGATGGCGAGGCACATCCCCCGACGACAGCGCGC
This sequence comes from Graphilbum cf. rectangulosporium, assembly GCA_019925645.1. NCBI lineage: Eukaryota > Fungi > Ascomycota > Sordariomycetes > Ophiostomatales > Ophiostomataceae > Graphilbum > Graphilbum cf. rectangulosporium. The sequence continues at coordinate 42,036 of JADHKI010000090.1, forward strand.
GTTCCCGGGCCCCCGCAGAACAACTGCCGTCGTTTTGAATGGCGTGAAGCGCTGACACGCTGTAGCCCAGAGAGGGCGACGTGGCGCGCGGGGAGCCGCTGTTGGCAATGTGCCGGCGGTCGATCGGCGCCAGGTGCACCGTGCCGGACTTTTGCAGCGACGCCAGCACCGACCGGAACTCCAGCGCACCGAGCAGGCTTGGCCGGATCGGCGCAATGGTCGTTGTGCTGCGCCGCCCGCGCGGCCGATTCACGCGCATGCTGCTGGTCATCTCGGCCGTGATGTGGCGGGAGCGGTCGTCTTCGTCCTCGTCCATGTGGTGGCGCATGTGTGAATGCGAGCGCCGGGGGCTGACGTCACTGCTTCTTCTGCCGGCCACGCCGGCAGGATTGGCGCTGATGTCGACGCCAATGTTTGCACTGTCAACGCTGTTGATTTCGATGCGCGGCCCCCGTTCAAGCACGCCGATCTCCGGCATGATCTGGCTGCGGCGGACACCCACTGGCACTGTATCGTCGTCGTCGTCGTCGCCGCCGCTGCCACCGCCGCCGCCACCGCCACCGTGATGGTCGTCGTGGTTGTCGTCATCGTCGGCGGCGGCAACGCCGGGGCCGGAGCCGGAGCCGGAGCCGGAGCCGGAGCCAGTCCCCTCCGCGACCTCGGCCGTCCCGGCTCCGGCGGCCACGTCGTCCCGGTATAGCGGCTGATCGTCCGGGCTAACGGCATCGGCCACAGAATCGTAAAAATGGGCGCGTGATGCGGCCTCGCGCGCCTTCTGCTGCTTGCGCCGCCGCGAAATCCAGTGCCAGCTCACGACAGTGACGACGTAGAAGACGTAGAAGCCGATCATGACGCAGCACTCCCACAGCAGCAGGCGCCCGTCGGCCAAAAATGCCATGGCAAATAGGATGGCGGCGATGAAGAAGCAAATGTCACGCACAAAGGTGCGGCTGCTGACGCGGAACTCGCGCACCAGCGCCATGGAGCCGGCCACGACAGCGGTGATGAAGCTGGCCGCGCCGATCAGCTCGCCCACGGCCATGCTGCCGCTGTTGGAGCCCATGGCTGCAAAGGTGCTGAACACGTCGGGCGAGCCGTTGCCAAACGCGAGAAACGTCACGCCGGCAAGGCTCTCGCTGAGTCCCAGGATGGTAGCAATGGTGCCCAGGTTGATGCTGAAGAAGTCGCTGGCCGCGATGCCAATCGTTGTGAACAGCAGGCCTAGCCAGGCGATGAGCACCGCAAAGGCGACCGGCTGCACCTGGCCCATGGTGCAGTAGTAAAAGGTCAGGTACGGCAGCAGCCCTGCCGCCTCGTCATGGCAGTTGGCCCGCACAAACGCGCACTGGTCCGCCGCCTCGTGCACAAATCGGCAGGCGAGGCTTTTCGTGCCATTGGCGGCGGCCCCGGATCGCCGGCGCAAAAATGGTTCGGGGTGGCCGGAGCCGGAAATCGGGGAGAGTCGCGCAAGCTGGTGTACAGCAACGAGGACGAGCATCACGACCGTCGAGATGTAAAAGGGCCGCAGGCGGAAGCGCCGCCGCCGCGGCCGCTGCCAGCTTGGTAGGATCGGCATATCTGAACAGCCGCTGCTCATGCCATCATCTGCTTGTGATCTGAGGAGGGGGGGGGGGGGGGGGGAGGAAGCGGGAGAAACGTGACGGCGACACGACCGGCGTAGCGCTGCGTCAGCTCGAGGCACAGCTGGCTATCGCTGTCTGTTCGTTTGCGTTCTCACGTCTGTTTGCTTTGGCGACTTTTGTCGCTTCAAATGCCTGAATCTCGGCGTAGGAAATGGCGGCTTCTTCAGAGTCGTTCGGTTGGGGAAACGTCCAGCGAGCTCGGGTGATCAACTGCTCGAAAATGATAGGCTCGCGCCTCACAGAAAGCGATTTAGACTGGAAGCTGCAGGTATTGGAAGAGGCTGTGTATTGACAGGAGGCCGCCGACATTATGAACTGAACGAAAGAAATAGGTCGCAGCCGTAATCACTCCTATCTTCCTTCCCGAATAGGTTCGGATTTAGGTTCGTTACATATTGCTCGTAAGACAAGCAAACCTGCTCGCAATGACGCAAGTCCTTTCCCCTTCGACGGAGAACGGACTACGGACTATCTTACACAGTGGGCGGGGCACTGTTTCTTTGTGCGCGGCAGGAGAGACCAAGCTAGCCCTTTTGGCGAGGCAGGCACAGTACACGTAGCTAGCTGGGCGAGTCACGTGGTTTTGTTTACTTTCCGAAAATACGAAAACATTCACGACCCGTTGAGATCACGAAATCTCCAGCATCAGCAACAGGCACGGGCTGTCTACAGTCCGATCCCGGCAACTAAAAAAAAAAAAATAGCTTCTGAGCGAGGATCGTCTTCTGTGGTCTCGAAAACGTGGCCACGATGCCTCGCGTTGCTCAGGTCTCGCGGACCAACAGCTCCCGAAGCCACAGCAGAACGACTTCACAGTCGCCGTTCAAAGCTTCACCCATCAAGTGCGCTCAGCATTGTTTCTTTCATCTTTTTTTTTGCCTTTTCTTTGGTGGGTTTCTGCATGTGCACGGCTAGCTGACCGCTTTAGGATCCCCCTGAACGATGACGCCCAGGAAAAGGCTCAGCGAATGCACTCGCGCCAGGCTTTACAAGAAGCCCAGATCACTCAGCTCAAGGCCGCCGCGGCCACGCCCACGTCGCGCAAGGTCAGCGCCATGCGCCTGGAAGATCTCGACAATGCGTCGCCCGGCTCGAGTCCCCGCACCCCCCGGTCTGCGCGGCCGCGCCTGAGCGGGGCCGGCCGCCACCGAAGCAGCGCCAGCAGCAAGGAGATTGCCGCCATGGTCATGCGGCGCAACAACGGCGGCGGCGGCGGCGGCCCGTCTGGAACGGCCTCTGACGACGACGACGACGGCGTGGTGGTCAATGGCGCGATTGTGACGACGCCTATGAAGCGCGTGCCGATCCTGGCCAACTTTGAGGAGTGGATGAAGATGGCCACCGACAACAAGATCAACGCGGCCAACTCGTGGAACTTTGCCCTGATCGACTACTTTCACGACATGTCGCTGCTCAAAGAGGGCGACGGCGTCAACTTCCAAAAGGCCAGCTGCACCCTCGACGGCTGTGTCAAGATTTACACCAGCCGCGTCGACAGCGTTGCCACCGAGACCGGCAAGCTGCTCAGCGGCCTGGCCGACAGCCGCGACAGCCGGAAGAAAAAGGGCGCCGGTGACGGCGCCGACGAGGACGAGGACGACGAGGAGGAGCTGGACGAAGACGGCAACGTCAAGAAGAAGCCCAAGAAGAAGCAGCGTTCCGAGGCCACCCTGGCGCCGTCTTTTGCCTCGCTGCAGCTGAAGAAGCTAGAGCTCGAGTTCGCAGTCGACCCGCTCTTCAAGAAGGCATCGGCCGATTTCGACGAGGGCGGCGCCAAGGGCCTGCTGCTGAACCACCTCATGATTGACGCACAGGGCCGCATTGTGTTTGACAGCAGCGACGATACCAACGACGCGGCCAGGTCGCGCAAGAGCGGCGGCGCTTCCGACAAGGACAATGGCGGCGAGGACGAGGATGAAGACGAGGATGAAGACGAGGACGAGGACGAGGACGAGGACGAGACCAGCCGGGCCAACGCCCAACTAGAGGCAGAGGCGCTACAGAGCGGGCAGGACATGGACGAAGACGTGCCCATCGACATTGGCGCCCTCGGTTCTCGCTTCTTTGCCGACCTCGGCCGTCTGGACGAGCTCGACGTGTGCACATCGCTCAAGACCTTTGACCTTGGCGACCCCTCGGGCTCCATGGACATTCCCTTTCTGCGCGCGCCGGAGGACTGGCGACGGGACCAACAGACGGACGAGGACGGCGACGATGGCGCGGGTCACAAGTCGGCTCTGTTCATCGACGAGGACAACCCCCTCGGCTTTGACGATACCGACGCTCTGGGCTTCGACCTCGGCCCCGACGTGAACTTTGGCGAAGGCGGCGAGGCCTGGGCGCGCGAGGCGCGGCTGGATCCGCAGATGCGCGTCTTTACCGCCGGAGACGGCGGCATGGACGTGGCCGACGACCTGCTGCTGGGCCCCGGCGTCGATGGCGGCATCGTGGACGGCGGCGGCGGCGGCGGCGGCGGCGGCGACTTTACCATTGGCATGGTACATGGCTCCCAGCAGCAGCTGCTGCAGGCCGACAAGATGCACGATAACATCCTCAGCTACTTTGACCAGGCCCTGCGGAAGAACTGGGCCAGCGCCGAGCACTGGCGCATCCGCAAGATCAAGGCCGCGCCCGCCGGCGGGCCCGGCTCGTCGGCAGCGGCGGCGGCCGGACGTGGCGCCCGCAAAGAAAAGGAGCCGTTTGCGATTGATTTCGCCGCTCCGCTCGACCCGGCCACGGCCGAGCTGCTCTACACGGAGGCGTCCAGCAACGTGGCCATTACGCTGCCCAAGAAGGACTGGAAGGCCAAGTCGCGCAACCTGCTGCCCGACGACAAGCACTTCCACAGCAAGCAGCTCCTGTCGCTGTTCCTCAAGCCGAGGGCTCGTCTGAGCCGCCGCCGCCGCCCAGGGTTGGGCAACTTTTTCGGCGGCAACCTGAACGCGCCTCAGCTCCTGGCCGACGCGCACGAGAACATACGGGAGGGCGACATGGACGAGGCGTTCTGGGCGGCCCAGAAAGGCCCGATGCGGCCGTCGGTGGAGGACGGCGGCGGCGGCGGCAGCAGTGCCGGTGGTTCCGGTGTCGGCGGAACGGCCGACGAGAACGGCAACGGGCCGCATGGCAACTATGACGCCGACTTCTTTGCCGACGACGGCCTTCCTTTTGCCGGGGGCGGCGGCGACGATGATGACGACGGCGACCTGGACGGCGAGGAGTTTGCCGATGCGCGCGACCACTTCAGCCCCGGGGCCGACGGCGCAGCCGGCCTGCTGAACGGCACGGTGGACGTGGGCGGCCTGACGGGCGGCTTCACAGCCACGGGAGGCTTCACAACCGGCTTTGGCGGCCTGACGGTGACCAACCCGGCCGACCTGGCCTTTGGCACCACGCTGGTGACGTCGAGCCGGCGCGTGCGGCCCGAGTACGTAAAGTACGCCCGCAAGGCGAAAAAGGTGGATGTGCGGCGGCTCAAGGAGGAGCTCTGGAAGGGCATGTCCTTTGACAAGGACACGGCAGCGGCAGGCGGCGCAAAAGCCGCAGCCGGGGAAATGTCCCGCCTGCCCACACCGCCGCCGACGGCGCCGGGCGAGCCGTCGTCATCCTCTGCGGATGCCAGCGGCGAGGCTTCCGCCGGTGCGGGCGCCGAGGACGGCGACTTGGGCAGCCAGCAGCTCAAGTTCACCGAGGTGATGAATGGCTTGCGGACCGTGTATCCAAAGCCCGTCATGGACGACATCTCGACCAGTTTCTGTTTCATCTGTCTGCTGCATCTGGCCAACGAAAAGGGGCTCGTGATCGAGAACACCCCCGAGCTGACGGAGCTGGAGATCCGCAAGGACTGGACAGCCGAGATTACAGCCGAGTGAGGCAGGGCAGCTTTGTGGAGCTTGGGGATCTGTCATGTCCGTTACGTATGTATATGCCCCTCGTGGGATGAAGCCTCCCTACAACTATTGCTTTTTTATCCGTGGTGTACTTTGCCGGGCCTACAGCTGTGCATGGTGTATGGTGTATGGTGTACTTGACACGTGACGTGCGGCGTCAGCTTCCAGCAGACCTCCACAGCCGCGCCAGGACGGGCAACCATGGCGTTGGGCGGGGACGGTGCCAGGGGCTACGGGAGACACAAGCTGAGTCTGGCGAGCTCGTGAGGCTCAGGAATCTCTGCAACCACAAAGTGGAGAGCGAGGCGACAGGAGGGAAAGGGAGGGTCAAGATGGGGGACTCGCCGAAAGCTGAAGGGTGGAGCTGCCTATGAGGTGGAATAAGTGTGGTCCGAGTCCCCATGTCGAAATAAGCAGAGCATTCCGGTCGAGTGGACGGAGTGAAGGGGTTCAAGACATGGTTGACGGATGGTGTACCGCATTAGTTGGGCAGCGCCACTGCTTATGCACCATATGCACAACCAACAGTCAAACAGTCAGGGCCAATGTGTCAAGGCAAGCGTGCCAGCGCCGTAGAGCATCTCATTTCAATGTGCTATTCGTAAGAAGCCCCCTCCAAAAAACAAAGAAATCTCATTGCTGGCTGTAAAGGTCCGCTTCCTTTCAGCCAAATGCTCCCCCTTGTTTCGCATGTGGAGCTTTGAATTCTCATGCGTAGTTTTTCCATCCTCAACAACTAGTAAGTAGATCAATTAAAATGGATGCTGGGAGAGTCAGAAACTCGAGTTCACGTATTCGGGATTCCACCGACATAGTGTAATCTCTTTGTTTCTCCGACCCTTTTTTCCATCTTTCAGGATGGAAAAAGAAAGCCTGCCCCAAGAGTGCAAGTCTCGGGGGCGATCTCCCATGTCCGAGTAACACGGCTGTTCCCAGTCGTGGTACACTTGTGAAAGTAAACGACAGTGGCTGCTTGAACGAGGAAATTATGCCGCGAGCGCCACGAGAGCGCAAAGTATGTGAATGTATAGGCCGTTTCAGGAGCATCATCAATTGCGACTAAAGTCATGGGCATTAAAGGCTTCGTAAGGATCACAGAATTGGACGGTTTCCATCCATTCCGCCCGCTTAACAGAGACGCCAGCTTCAGAGGTATGATCCGGAATGGGCGGTAGAGTATCGGAGAAGGAGGAGGCCTTCTACCTCTTTTTTTTTTCGCGAAAATGAAACAAATTCTTGTCCTCAACATGGACAGATAATTTTTGTAAGCCCAGATTATGGTAGGATCGACTCCCGCCGCCGGGGTAGTTGTATCGTCGCTATTGGTCCATATCTCCGGGTGGAAGGGAGTGTCGTGGCGGCGGCGAGGTTCGGGCGCGTTGGTCGGGGGCATGAACCGATGATGGACGATGCAAAGACAACGTCGGCGAAGGCAGAGAAGAGATGTGATGAAAAGCGGTCTGCGGGTGGGGGAGAGAGGATGAGTGCGTGTGAGAATGAATCTGTGACTGTAGTTGTGGCTGCGTGTAGGCATGCGAAGGCACATGCGGAGAACCCGGCCGCGGCGGCTTGCCTGAAAGCAAGGCGTGAATAGGCAAAGAACCGTCTAGTGGTGATCGCGAAAAGGTACTCGTAGTGGATGAAGGTGTCGCTGCGCCGGTACTGGCGCCTCCGCTAGATGAGAGAAAGTCGCTTCGGCTCATCAGTGACCGGTCGTCGGCCACAATGCTGGGCTGGGGTGCTGGGCCGGAGCTTCGGTCGCTGGACTGGCTTGCCGCGTTTCTCCTGTCGTGGCTGTACCCGGCCGTGCCGCCCATATCAGCGCTGGATATGGGTGATGGCCCGTTCGGGGTCAGCCTTGTATCATCCAGCATGTTGGACAACGACGGTAGGCTGACATGGCCGCCAACAGTGCCGCCAATCGAGGACGCCGGCCCAGCCTTTTCCGACAGGCCTCTCGCGTGTTGCCCATCGGGACGCCAGATCGAGTCTCGACTGGATGAGAAGTCAGAGACGAGCTCCTGAGAGCTCGTACTCGTACGACGCGGCGATCTGGCAGGGTGCCCATCAGAGGCGTGGTGTGACGGGGGCGAATGCATAGAGGTCTCATGCAGAGCACTTTGAGGGCCTGGGGTCGTCAAGGCCGACGAGTAGTGGGAGTCGGACGTTGAGACAGAGCCAACGCGTGTCAGTCGATGAGACGACGATAGGGGAACCGCCTCGGCATCGTGGTTGCCTTCCGTGCTGCTTCCGGAGCCGTATGCCGTCGTGCTTCTCGAGCGTTGGTGCGTCAGAGCGGCCGACGGTGAGTGCGAGCTCGCTGGCAGAGTAGTGTGTATGGCTGCGGTGCCAAAATCCGATAGTCTGATTCTTTTAAAGGCATCTTTGTCTGTACAGGGAGCAGCTTAGCACGCAATTCTTCTTCATGGGAGACTTCAGTAAGGACAGCCCACCTTGCGCTTGGTTGGAGTGCTTCGCCTTGAAGTCCTGTAGATACAAGACGTATTTGCGGTAGTCTTCGGTCTTCTTGTACTCGGCCAAGTCTTGGCTGTACTTTTCTTTGGCCATCTGTGCCTGGGTCTCAAACGGCTCTCGCTCGGCGGACGACAGACCTTGCCAGTTCTCGCCGACCAGCTTGGCAATCTCTGTGAATGAGAGGTTCTTCTCCTTGAGTTCTTCTCGCATCTCTGTCGTTGCCGAGTCAGCCACGACTGGCAGCGCATAATCAAAGAGCTTTGCCATTTGCCGGGTCATGTGACCACTTACTGTTGGAGAACAGCACATAAGCTGAAGGCGGCCTCTCAGGGGCATTCTCGTCAGGCTATCACGTGACACCCATCAGTTCAGGAAAAAAGACACGCGAGCTCTTCGGTCCGCTTCTCTGGGCGTACCTTTGGATGCCTACGATATTTCCGCTTGGCTAAAGCGCCAGCTGCCATGCCACGATTGTCGATGCCAAAGGTGGGTGTTTCCAGCTTCGAAAGGGCCTCCGGGCGAAGCGCTTCTTCGACAGTCGGCCGCGTAGGCGAAGCGAGCGCAACATCGGGGGCAATACCTCGATAGTTTGCAATCCGTCTTTGCAGTTTCTAAGTTGCCGCAGCAAAAAGGAGTCAGAATGTGGGCTGATTGTCAGGGTGGAAGTAGGGAGTAGGTCCCTACCCTTCGATGGCCCAGCTTGACACCTAAAGCATCACTAGCAGCCATAAACAAACGGCCAGAGAAGACAACGGTCAACACGGTCCAGAGACACCCGGAGAAAAAAAGACTGCTGGGACAGTCCTCTGGAACGATTGCTGCGAAAGGTCGAGCCTTGACTTACAGATCGGACTCGGTAATGTCCAGGATGGTCTCCCAAGTGTCAAAGCCTTGGTCTATAAAGGCATCGAGATATTGAGAGATGCCCAGCTCCTTCAGGACATCTTCTAGTGATTGCGCCATGGGGCAGTATTACAGCGGCAAGCAGAGTTCGCAGCAAGCTCTGGCCTCTGGCCAGGACATGGGCGAAAAACCGAGCGACGAGTGATCTAGCCTGTTTGCGGCAGAACGCTATGGATCTTGGCGGGGGAGACCCCCGGGGTTGGGCGCTTGTTGCGGTCGGCGCTGCTGTCGTAACAGAGGCCCAGGGGCCCGGAAGCACAGAGAAAACGGGCAAAGCGGTGACAGTGAGAGCCTAGAGGCCGTGACTGTGGCCTCTAGCGGCGCCGGTGCGTTGTTTAATGGGCGGAAAATTGGCGAGTAAATATATATGAGCGTGAGAGACGGGTCAAGCCGTCTGCATCTACTCGTATCCAAATGCAATGTCTGTGAGGTCGGGATTAGAATGTAGCCTGAGTAGCTGTTTTTGCAGGGTGGAGAGCCACTTTGTGAAGAGGGAAAGAAGATGCTGCGGTGAAAATATTGCAAAAAATGATCGTCATATATGGTGTGCCTTGCCGCGCATCTAGCCACCACATTGTGTACTCATACAGAGAAGAGTCAGTGAGTGTGAGTGGGCAACGCGTCTTTTGCAAGGGTCTGAACAAAGGACTATGTATAATACGTCACTAATGTAGACCAGACGCAAGGAGAGGAAGAACGGGTGAAGCTCGTGCGGTACAGCAATGCCAGAGAGGACTCAGCTGACGTCCCCAGGAGGGAACTGGGTAGAGGAAGGGGTGGGACCCAGCGGGACAGGGAAGAGCAAGGGAAAATGACGGCCAGGGGGGGGGGGGGGGTGCTGGTTGACCGAGAGTCTTTGATATTGCTCGGAGAATAGTGTTCGTGCTGTGGAGGGAAGCTAGACTGAGTGGGCTGCGTGCCGAGGTGGAGATTCAGGCCTCCGAAAGCAATGAAAAGGATCAAAAAGCAGCGACGGCGGCAAGAATAGGAGGAGAGAAAATATGCTGGCGGCGTGCCAGCCAGCTCTGGAGAAGGGGGGGGGAGGGGGGGGAGGGGGGGGGGGGAGAGGTAAAGGGCCAAGTGCTCGGTGGGAGGAACAGCAGTCGAGACCGAGCAATAGCTCTCTCTGCAGCTGCAGAGACAACATTGAGCACGTTGTAGTCATGAGATTAGGTGAAGGCGACATGACACGTAGAGAGGGACAGCTAATGGTGGACAGAGCACAGGTAAAAAGTATCGGGAAGAAGCAGGCTCAAAGCAACAAACGAACAAAGCCCAGAGGCAAGCTCGGCTCCGGCGCACACCGTACACTTTGGGTGGTCTTACCTGTCTTGGGGGTTTCCCTGCGTCCTCGGCCGTTTGTCGTAAAGTTTATAAATAGACGAGAAGAGGAAGGAACGGTGCAAGGCTTCTGGCAAGTGGAGCCACGGCGCGCGCACTGGGAGGAGAAGTCGGGGGCGGGCAGCAGACGTAAAAGGAAAGAAGGCTCTAAGAGAGGAGGGAAGCTCGGATAGGAAGGCAGGAGGCGGCAGCCAGCATCATGAGCTGTGGTTGCTACGGAGAAGGCAGGCACGCTCGGTCCAGACAGCAGGCAGGCAGCAGGGGGGGGGGGGGGGGGGGGGGGGGGGGGGGGGCGGAGGGGCGGGGAGAAGAGGAGAAGAGAGAAATCGAAAAATGAGAGAGTTGCGAGCAATGTATAACAATGAGTATACTTTTGATTTGAGTCTACGCAGTAGTCAACTATGAAAACACTACGGAAGCGAGCACATTACACAGTGCAGTGTCATTTGACACTAAGGCTGACTGACGCCCCAGGGGGATGGCAAACCTGACAGCGACGCATCCGCCACAAGGAGAACGGCCACAAGCACTCGATAGACTCGGATCAGGCCAGGGGAGGGGGTGCAGAAGGAACAGGGAAAGAGCTAGCAGTAAGAGGCCAATGCGACAGACGGGGGGGGGGGGGGTTGAAGGGAGGGGCGCACGCAAATCCCTGGTGTTGGTGATTGATCTTAAGTCACGCAAGAGCTGGCGCAGAGCAGGCATGGATGGGCACGGCTGGGGAAGAAGACGGCACACACAAGACAGGGCATCTCTCTCGCTATAGAAAAAAAAAAAAAAAAAAAAAAAAAAAAAAAAGGGTCATTGGAAAGAATCGCAAGGAAATCGGGGAAAGAGCATAGAAACGAACCAGGTGGGGGATTCAAAGGGAAGGGGGGGGGGGAGAAAACGTACGATTTCAATGGCGTCGATGGGGGCAGATGAGCCAATGGGAAGGCGGCGTGGTGTCGGCGCAGCCGAGTTCCAGCATCTGAGGAAAGAACCCCATTCGGCATCGCAAGCGGTGGCTCCGTAATTGGCAAGAAAGGGATCGGAATATGCTTAATGGCCTCGCGGCTGTTACATGGCATCTCGGCCGGCGACAACCGGGCATCGACAAAGACGATCGCCCGCCGTGCACATGCATCATGGTACGCGTCCAGCTCAGACAGACAGAGCTGGGAGCTGGCAACAGCCATTTAAGCATATGTTGTGGCAAGCACAGACCACCCTGATTTCATAGGCCACTTTCTTCAAAGCCGCACAACGGCACACACACACACACATTCGCACACACACACGCGCTGCCTTACATCCACCCAATCAGGTCATGTTGGACTTGGCAGCGACGACAAAACGCGGTCTAGACCGCAAGCATAACAGGCCATCATCCATCGCTCAAGACTGCACGCCATTCTGTCGTTTCGAAGCGAGGCCTGCTGAGGAAAGGAGCGGCTGCCTCTCTGCTCCTGCTCTCTCGCTCTCCCTCATCACTTCTCAGGCCAGCCCGTCCAGCAGCTAAACAACCAAATGGAAGAAGCCTTTCCCCCCATAAAAACGAAGGCCTTCCAGCCCAGAATTGAACGGATGCCCCATATTTATGCTCAAAAAGTGCTGATGGGTCTGCAAATATCGTACGATGTCTATCCCCCTTGCTGCTATCCTTCCTGTTCTTCTTCTCACCCCCCCCCCCCCCCCCTCTTGATCGTTTACAAAGTACTTGTACTCGATAACCTACACAATAATTTGCCCCCCCCCTCTTCCCCCCCCCCGACGAGTTACTCGTAAAAAGTACGAGCTCGTCCTGGAATGCGTGTCCCACATTTATCTTATCTTGCATGTGCCATTTTATTCTCCGTAAAAAGGTCTTGTCTGCTAAGCCTTCTTTTTATACACCCCCGGGTCGTGGATTTGCTTGCCCATACTTTCTCCGTAGTACCGCGCGAATTCCCATTTGGCTATGATGGGATGAAGTGATGGGATGGGACGAAGCAGTGGGATGGATGGGACCCATTTCATCCCAGCAGATTTGCAACGGCGTTGTGGCAGTGCCCATGGACGACGAGATCGAGTCCCCCCGTTGCAGTTGGTGAGCTCGGCAGAAAAGCACTACAAAGTACAAGTCCAAGTGCGTTGGGGGCCGTGCGCAGGCACAGTGTACTCCGCACGGAGCATGTCAATGGGCCCCGTATCTTTCTTGACATTTGGCGGGGCAGGCAGCCGCTCATTGGCTCCATCATCTAGCCTCGCCCAGAGTGTAGCCCACACGGGAGGTTTGATACTGATACCTCGAGCAGCACACCTACCAACATTGCTCGGAACCGCCAGTTCACGTTCCGCCTTGACACTACGTCGGAACAATTAATCTGTGCTAAGAAACTCCCGCTCCCAGCCATGGCCGCAGACGACACGGCCCGCGCCGCTGCGGCGTCCCTGCTGCGAAATGGCGGCGGCGGCGGCGGCGAGGGGGCGGAAGAGGCAACTGGCGCGGCCGCCGGCACGGACGCGCCGGCCGTGTCGCAGCCGACGATGGAAAGCCTGACGTCCCAGGCCGAGTTCGTGGCGACGCTGCTGTCGAACCGGCGGACCGGGCTGGCCCAGGTCAGCAAAAGGCTTGTCTGAGGGGCGAGTGTGTGTGTGTGTGTGTGTGTGGCAGAGAGAGAGAGAGAGAGCGAGAGAAAAAAGCCTTGCTGACCAGCGCGGCCCCCCCCCCTCCCTTATCTACAGGCCTTTGAGGATGTGTCAAGGTGATGAGGCTGCCTCTTCCATGTGTTGCGCTGGTTGCGTGTGTGCATGCAGGGCATGTTGTGCTGACATTGCCGTGCAGGGGCGAGGTCGCCGTAGAAAAGCTGGAGCGCGAGCTCAACCAGTTTGAGCGCAAGCTGGAGCAGCTGCTAGCCGCCGCCTCGGGCGGGCTGAACGGCGACACGGCAGCCTGGACGGCGGCCGGGACCGCCGCCGACGCCGACGGCCGCTCGGGCGGCAGCAGCGGCAGCCGTGCCGGACCCGGCCGAGACGCCGGCGGCAAGGGGCCGGCAGACAGCAAGAAGCCGGCATCATAGGCAGGCAAATGCAATGTGGTCCGGGAAACAGACGAATTGCTGTCGGAGATTCCAGCCTCGTCCAGCCTGTGCTTCTGGATTTGGAGGGCACTGGGCAGATCGCCGTGGCTGCTGCTTTCAACACACAAAAGCTCCCAACGTTGACAACAGATGAGATATCGCGCTCTGGAAGGGAGCACCTAGAATAAGCACTTTATAGAGATGCAACCCAAAGCAAGCACACGACAAGAGAGTGCGCAAAGCAAATGTAAAGGCTGTTGAAATATCATGACAAGCTTGTGCCTGTTTGTTTGCTACCGTGTCCGCCCCGAGATACACCTCTCCAGATTCCCTTTCCAAGTCACAACACCAGGAACGCATCACATACTCGTAGAGCTTTTCCATGCTCGCTCCACAGCACTCTCGTTCATAAAAAGAAGAAAGAAAAAACGAAAAAAAAAAAGGCGGACACAAACACACAAGCGGTCTCCCATTCCTTTCCCGCGGTCGCCCACCCATATCCAGAAAGAAGATGACAGATAAGAAGAAGGAAATGAAAAAGAAAAGGCAGTGAGGGCAAAAGAAATAAACAAAAAAACCCGGGAAAAAAAGAAGAGAAAGAAAAAAATGACAAACAGAGCCTTTCCCGTCAACCAGACGAACCGAATTCCAAAATACAACAAATCGAGCAGAACTATCGCCAGCATGATGAAAGCAACAAGCGATCAGAAGCTGATACTAAGAAGTAAATGGCAGCCCTAGCTCCCCCACCGCGCCCACGCCCACCTTTGCCCCCTCTTCCCTTCCCCCCTCCCCCCCCCTTCCCCCCTTTCCTCTCTTCCCAGCTCCAGATGTACCAGTACAAAACGCTGTCCTCGGGAAAAGCATTCAAGGTTCTGTAGCTCATTTTTTGTGTGAAAAGATTAAATGAATCTGAAGCAAAAAGAACGTAGGCGCAGTCTTCCAGAGAAAAAAAAAACCAAGAGCAATACTCATAAGAGTCATACACAGCCAGCCATGAGCGCGTTAATCGTAGACATCCACGAAAGCAGTGAAGAAAAAGCCGCTAGCTCCCTGCTCCCTGGATGGCAATCGGCTTTTTGGCTTTCGCTGCGGGGCTGCCGTTGACGCCGGGCGTGCTGCTGCTGCTGGCCATGGCCGACGGCTTGGCCTGCTGCAGCATATACGGCGGAAACTGGATGCCGCTGGGCTCTGAGGCGAGGCCCTTGTGCTCGCCCTGTATGGCAAGCTCACGCTCCCGGTTCTTTTCCAGGAGCGCGCCTCCCAGCGTGGCGCACTTTAGAATCGTCTCGATCAGGTGGTTTTGCTGGAGGGGCTTGGACAAGTACTCGTCCATCTGCGCCTGGATGCACTTTTCCCGATCTCCCATCATCGCGTGGGCTGTGAGCGCAATGATGGGTGTTCTCCGAGTGCCCGCGCTCAGTTCGTATTCTCGGATCTTGCTGGTTGCTTCGACACCGCCCTGGACATGGAGTTAGCAACAATAGTAAGGGAAGAGCCCAAAGCGGCTGCAAAGCAAAAAAGAGCAAAACGGCTGCAAAGCGAGAAAGAACAACGGCTGCAAAGCGGGACAACGCACCATGACTGGCATCTGCACATCCATGAGGATGACGTCAAAGTCTCTCCTCTTGACAGCCTCCACGGCCTCCTCGCCGTTGCCGACAACGGTCACGACGTGGTGGTATTTCTCGAGGATCTTGACCGCCAAGCGCTGGTTGACAGTGTTGTCCTCGGCCAGAAGAATCTCAAAAGACTTGGTATTGTCCGCCAGAGACGGCGTCGCGCGGTTCTCCAGGGCCGGGACCATGCCGTTGGCAAGATCGATGAGCTTGCAAGGTGTCGTCATAAACGACGTCACGCCCAGCTCGATGCAAGACTTTAGGCTGACATGAACGATCGGTGCTACCAGCACAATGGGCACGTACTCGAACTTGTTGATGGACTGCAGGCGGCGAGCCGTGTCCAGCGAGTCGACAACGACAATGACGTCCTTTGGTGGCGAGCCCTTGGCACGCGCCTGTGCCAGCGATGGGCTGCGTTCAGAGTCAACGACAATGGGCACCAGGCCCAGGCGCTCCATCATCGAGACAAGCTCTGCCGCATGCGGGTTGACGCCCTTGTCGATAAAGAGCACCTGGTGGCCGCGGTAGGGGCTGAGCTGCTTGTGGATGAGCGTGGGGTCGTTTTCGGCCAGGCGGACGACGCAGGTGAAGAAGAACTCGGAGCCCTTGCCGTACTCGCTCTCGACCCAGACGTCGCCGCCCATGAGGCTGACGAGGCGCTTGGAGATGGACAAGCCGAGACCGGTGCCGCCAAACTTGCGGGTCATGGAGCCGTCGGCCTGCTGGAAGGTGTCGAAGATCAGATCCAGTTTGTCGGCCGGGATGCCGATGCCGGTGTCCTTGACGATGAACTCCATGGCATACTCGTCGTAGTTGAACTTGACCTTGTTCGGGTCGGCCTTGCGGATGATCAGGCTGACCTTGCCGCGCTCCGTGAACTTGATGGCGTTGCCTACGAGGTTGAGGATGATCTGCCGGAGACGGAAGGCATCGCCAATGACGTGGTCGGGAACGGAGCTGTCGACGTGCAGTGTGAGGTCCAGAAACTTCTCGTTGGCCTTGACGGCCAGCGTTTTCAGAGCGTTGAAGACGGTGCCGCGAAGCGTGTACGGAATCTCCTCAATCACCATCCTCCGGGCTTCAATCTTTGACAAGTCCAATATGTCGTCGATGATGGTGAGTAAGCTGTTGGCTAGGTTATTGACAATGTGCAGCATCTCGCGCTGGTATGTGGTGAGGTCGGTGTCGAGGGTGAGCTGGGTCATGCCGATGATACCGTTCATGGGCGTTCGTATTTCGTGCGACATGTTGGCGAGGAATTCGGACTTGGTCTTGTTGGCCAGCTCGGCCGCCTCACGGGCGAGCGTGTTTCGTTGAATACTATCCCGTAAATTATATACCATCTGGTTGATCTTTTTCTTCAGCTCGTCCATTTCGCCGGATGCCTCCACCTCGACCAGCTTGGTGAAGTCGCCGTCGGTGGC
The DNA here is from genome assembly GCA_019925645.1 of Graphilbum cf. rectangulosporium. Taxonomy (NCBI): domain Eukaryota; kingdom Fungi; phylum Ascomycota; class Sordariomycetes; order Ophiostomatales; family Ophiostomataceae; genus Graphilbum; species Graphilbum cf. rectangulosporium. The sequence continues at coordinate 58,372 of JADHKI010000090.1, forward strand.
GGCGTTTGTAATGTCGCCAAATGCACGTACTTGTGCCGTCTGGAGCGCGTTAGCAGCGGGAGCGGCGAAGGAAAACCCGGGAGAGGCAGAACAGGGGGAAGGGAGAGAGGAGAGAGGCGGACTGATCCGCAACAACGTACCAAGTTGTTAGCCATTGTGTTCACGTCTGTGGTGATTTCTTTCCAGCGCCCCTTCAAGCCGGCTATGTCGGCCTGGCCACCCATGATGCCATCGACGCCGACATCTTTGGCGACTCTCTGGACCTCGTTGCAGAAGATGGACAGGCGGTCCACCATGTTGTTGATGGTTTCTTTCAGTATGAGGATCTCGCCCTTGGCGGCGACGTCGATCTTGCGGGACATGTCGCCGTTGGCAATGGCTTGGGTCACGTTGGAGATGTTGCGCACTTGGGAGGTGAGGTTGTTGGCCATGGTGTTGACGTTTTCGGTCAGGTCTTTCCACTTGCCCTCGACGTTTTCGACCTGGGCCTGGCCGCCGAGGGTGCCGTCTGTGCCGACCTCGCGGGCCACCTTGCTGACCTCAAAGGCAAAGGTGCCGAGACGGTCTACCATGGTGTTGATGGTGTTCTTGAGATCGAGAATCTCGCCGCGGGCTTCGACGCCAATCTTCTTGGTCAAGTCGCCCTTGGCCACGGCGGTGGTGACCTTTGCGATTTCGCGCACCTGCGTGGTGAGATTCTCGGCCATGCCGTTGACGTTTTCGGTCAGGTTGCGCCAGGTGCCCTCGACGTCGTGGACGGTGGCCTGGCCGCCGAGGCGGCCCTCGGTGCCGACCTCGCGGGCAATCTTGGTGACTTCGCGGGCAAACTGCTGCAGCTGGTCGACCATGGAGTTTATCGTCTTCTTGAGTTCGAATATCTCGCCGCGGCACTCGGCCTGCACCTTTTGTGTGAGGTCGCCCTTGGCGACGGCCGTTGTGACTTTGATAATGTCGCGCACCTGGGTCGTTAGGTTGTTTGCCATGGCGTTCACGTTGACTGTCAGCTCGTTCCACATGCCGCGCACGCCTTCCACGTCGGCTTGGCCGCCGAGCATGCCCTCCGTGCCGACATCGCGGGCGACGCGTGAGACTTCCGAGGCAAAGGTGCGCAGCTGGTCCACCATGGTGTTGATCGTCTGTTGCAGCTGCAGGATCTCGCCCTTGGCCGGGCGCTCAATCTTCTTGGTCAGGTCGCCAAACGCGACGGCCGTGGTGACGGAGGCAATCTCGCGCACTTGGTCCGTCAGGTTCTGGGCCATGACGTTGACATTGTCGGTGAGCTCCTTCCAGGTGCCGTCGACGCCTTCGATCTGGGCCTGGCCGCCCAGGATGCCTTCGGTGCCGACTTCGCGGGCCACCCTGGAGACCTCGCTGGAGAAGACCTGCAGCTGGTCCATCATGGTGTTGATGGTGCGCTTAAAAGTGGTGATTTCGGGGTCCATTTCGACCGTGTTCATGCGGACCTTTTTGGACAGGTCGCCGCGGGCGACGGCGGTGACAATCTCGCCAATCTCACGCAGCGCCTTTTGGAAGGCCTCGTTGGCCGTTTTGTGCTTGAGCAGCTCGCGCTCTAATATCTGCATGCGCAACTGCTCCTTCTCCTGGATCTCCAGGGAGAGCTCCTGCAGGTGCTGCTGCTCGAGAAGCTGTGCGTTGACGCCGGCAAGTTCCTGGCGCTGCGTGTCGAGCAGCTTGGACTGGTCGTCGACGTGCTCGCGCAGGCCCTGGAGGCCAACCAGGGTCTCGTCGGTGAGGTGGCTGACGGGCAGGTCGGAGTGTTCGTCGGCAAAACTGCTGCTGCGGGCGCTGTCGGAAGAGCCAGAGGTCTGCCGGTCGGCGTGTGGGTTGCCATTGGCGCTGGCGGCGCTGGAAGACGCGCTCTCGACGCCAAAAAGAGAATCCGCCGTGTCGTTGGGTGTCATGGGGTAGGAGGCGGTCGAATCGCGCGAGCAGGCCGCCTTGGCCTCGAGAGTCTGCAACCTGCGTACCAGAGCCGTGAGGTTGGCTTCCAGATTGCGCTTCTCCTCCGAGTCGTGGCCCGGCAGTTTGACGGGGATGGCCGCCAATGCATGGCCGCTGCCGCTGCCTCCGGAGGCAACAGCGAAGCCAGAGTCGAGAGTGAGCGGCTTGATGAAGGCAGCGACGGCTGCGTAAACGGAGTCGTCGGCCATGGTGGTGGGAACAATGGTCATTGCAATGCCAAAGGGGAGAACAAAGGGGAGAAAGAAAGAGAAGAGAGAGGGAGGAGGAGGAGGAGAGGAGAGGAGAGGAGGAGGAGGGAGGAGGGGGGGGGGGGGGGGGGGGGGAGGGGGGGGAGGGGGGGGGGGGGCCAGACGTACATAGG
>JADHKI010000091.1:0-58022 GCA_019925645.1 Graphilbum cf. rectangulosporium
CGCCGCCCCCCCCCGCCCCCCCCCCCCCCCCCCCCGCCCCCCCCCCCCCCCCCCCCCCCCCCCCCCCCCCCCCCCCCCCCCCCCCCCCCCCCCCCCCCCCCCCCCCCCCCCCCCCGCTTATCCGCTGCGGGCATCCGCTGGGCAAGCTCGGCTCGGATAGGGCACGCAAAAAAGAAGACGGGGGGGAAAGGGGGGGGCGAGTCTTGGGAGATATATCACATACGTAGTATACATTACCTGGACGGGAAGCGCGGGAGCTGTTGTCTACCAACGAGGCTGAGAACTAGCAGTTTGTAGGCGCCATGGTAGGGCCGCCAGGTACTGACTGGGACTAGAAGACGCGGCCGCTTGCTGTTCCGGAGGAAGTCCCAATATGCTTTAGATCAAGCCCTAAGAATATGGTCCAGAATATGTGGCCCGGGAAGACGAAGGTGGGACACTGTTCGGATATGCCGACGAGGGGGAGCGGCGTGCACGTACTCTGTTAAAGCTCGAGCTTCCTGTTGTGCGCTTTTCGGGCGGTATGTAGCAGCAGTGTGTGTGTGATGTGTTCTTTTTTTGACAGGGTTGCATCCAGCGCTTCGCAGAGGCAGAGTCCGGGATGAATCGGCACACTGATGCAATCGACACGCACGTCGGAGCTTGTCGGTGGCTTTGTGTACCCGTTGTCGAAGATTGGCGCTGGCCCGGATGCGAAACACCGGCTCAACGACCAGCAAAGCAGATCAGGGATGGCGAGAGCAGACGACGTCTTTGAGCTGGCTGGCCTTCACTTTCGAGCCCCCCCCCCTTTTTTTTTATTGTCCCTCTCTGCAATGTGGCTGACGAAGCGGTGATCGGCCTGGACAACGAACGCAACGTGACGGGCCAGGAACGGATGAGGAAAGAAGAATGTAATAACAAAAAAAAGGGGGGATAAAGCAAGGGTTTCTGTTATACTTTTTGGGAAAGAAACAAGAGAGGGAGGGGGGGGGGGAAGGGGGAAACGAGCATCGTCAAAGGGCCGTTTTTTTGGCAAAGAATCGACAAGGTGCCGGAGCACCAGGGGCCACGTGGAATGCCAAGCAGGGACCCCCACATCCTTTGGTGTACGAGTACGGAGTACGACGGCTCCGTACTTTCTGTTCCTAGCAAAGAACAGCGATCATACAGGCAACCAACGGGGCAATTGGCTCCTGCGCTGCTGTATCTTACGCGTAAGATACGTGTTTAGTAGGCTTTTCCACCCGCGCGGGAAGCCGGACCCTAAAAGGCAGGAGCAGAGCGACGTAACACTCCGCAATGGCAGGGACGCCCTGCAGCCCGTATCAGCAGACAGCACGCGAAGCAAGAGCTCTCTCTCTCTCGCGCGCGCGCGCGCTCAGAGTGAGATAGGCACCTTACTCGGCAGCAAGGATTGCGGACATGGCCGGCGACGCTGCCGCCACCGCCGCCGCCGCCGCCATTGATCATCGAGACACCGATAAGCAGCCGCAGCAGCAGAACAGATCGAGGGAGTTGGGGCTGCAGCAGCAAGATGCGCAGTCGCGCTGTCCGACCTTGCCGGTCTTGTTTTCCGACCCCGGGCCTCGGCTGGACGCCGTGCCACTCCAAGAGCTGCAAGGCAGAGCCGGCTCGATCCTGGGGCTGAGAGCCCAATACGCGGCCGCCCGCCTGCGATTTCTGCCCATTTGCCAACTGTGTGTGGCTTGCCAGAAAGCGGGCCGAAGCCAATTCCGTCACTACCCGCGAGGGGAAGAGGAGGAGGGGGGGTCGGCCTGGCCGTGATAGGCTTCAGGGCCGGCTGTGCGTATGCCGGAGATGCATGGTTACGTATAAAGCGGCGGGACGTGGCATGCCTGTGCAGGCCCCTCCCACCCCCCCCTCCCCTCCTTACAGAGACACAGATCCGCCAGCAGCTGACCTGTTGCCGTTTCTCTTGGCCACCGCTTCCGCGTGCTGTTCCGCTGATATGCTGCCGTGTGACAGCGGATGGGCCAGGAAACCAAGTCGCCGTGTCGGCAGGTCGTGAAGCCATGCGGCGAGATGCGTCAGTCCATCTCACGACTGAGCGCACACGCCCCGTGGCTGAAACCTCGACAGGTATGGCTTGTTCGTCGGGTCGAGCTGGCCGGTCGGCCGCGGCTACAGGCAGGCCATGACGATAAGGATCACCCCGGGATCTTTGCTGGAATCTGCAGGAGATCGGGCGGCAGCGATCGGAAGCTGGGCGCTGCAGAGTTTCCGTGCAACGTAGCCGTAGCCGTGGCCGCAGCCGTAGCCGTAGCTTAACTGTAGCCGTAGCCGTAGCCGTAGCTTAGACTACAGCCGTAGCAGTAGTTGCGCTGAAGGCTAGCATCTGGCAACGAGTTTACGTGCTAGACTGCCCGTTTATAGGCCTATACTCTAGAAAGTTTAAGCGACGCATCTTGTCGTGGCTTGAGTTACCCCACACGTGCCCCGCCTTTTTGGCCAGAATTTGCTGGGCTAATACAAAATCATACCTTTGCAGCCATCAACTGCCACAAAACCACAACTCAACACACGCACTCAGAATGCCCCCCAACCCCTACATCCTGGCGGCTGACAACAGCCCGCAGCTTCTGCCGCTGCTGCGCGAGCACCCGGAGCTCGCCAGCCAGCAGGACGACCACGGCTACTCGCTGGTGCACGCCGCCGCCAGCTACAACCACCTCGACCTGCTGCGCGCCCTTGTGCGCGAGTTCCACGTGCCCGTCGACCTGCGCGACGAGGACCAGGAGACGGCGCTGTTTGTCGTCGAGACCGTCGAGGCCGCACGCTGCCTCGTCGAGGAGCTCGGTCTCGACGCCAGCCTCCGCGGCGACCTGGGCCTGACCGCGGCCGAGAAGCTGGCCGGCGAGGATGAGTTTCCGCTGGTCGTCGAGTACCTCGCAGGCCTGGCCGCTGCCGCCGGGGCGAACTCGGTCCCAAGCCGCCGCCCGGCTGCGACAAATGGCGTCGGCGTCGGCGTCGGCGTCGGCGGCGGCAGCGGCAGCGGCAGCGGCAGCAGCAGCGACGACCTCCCAGTGCTCGGTGCCGACGCACTGCCGGCGCCACCCCAAGGCATGTCGGTGCGCGTGGGCACGATGCCCGCAGCCGACGACGACAGCGGCGACGGCCACGGCGAGGCGGACCCCGAGTTTGTGCGGCGCATCGAGGAGCTGGCGGCGCGCGCCGACTTTGACACGGCCGAGGGCCAGGCGGCGCTGCGGCAGCTCGTCGAGGATGCCGTGGCCGGCCAGGGCCTGGCCGAGGACCGGCCGGTGCGGCCGCGGCAGCGCTGAGGCGGCGCGGTGGGCCGGGCCGGGCCGCACTCGCCCTTTATGCGGCATGCTCTTCTTCTCTCACTCGTGGCCGCGCACCTCCCAGAGCAGATACTCGCCGGGGGCGTTTGCGGGGCGGAAGACGGTACAGGCGGAGCCGTCTCGGGTGAGCCCCTTGGAGACGGGCAAGGCCGACACGGACAGGGCGAACCAGGTCTTGGCCGACGGCAGGGCCAGGATGGTGTCGAGCAGCGCCTGGCAGGCCCACGACGCGGGCAGAAAGCCGCGCCAGCGGATCAGGCAGACCTCGCTCTCGCCGCCGGCCGGGCCCTCTGGCGCGCCCTCCGGCACCTGGTAGCGGCAGAGGTACGGATCGATCTCGTCCTTGGCCGCCACACGCGGGCTGCCCAGGCGCACCAGCGACAGCCACTCGTACAGCTCGGTGACGGCATCGGCCGCATCGGCGCGGTCGTCGGCGCTGTCGGTTGCGCTGAGCAGGCTCGGGGGACGCTCGAGCGAGGGGGCCCTGACTTGCAGGTGGTCCGTCACCGTCGGTGAGACCGTGCAGACGGCGGGCGAAAACGGGGCCAGCGGGTCGGGATCGGGGGCTGTCAGAGGGAAGACCTAGTTAGCTGTGCTCCCCTCTTCTTTCAAAAGACAACAAGACAAAGCGCTGCCTACTGTCAAAAAGATTGCAAAACAGCCAAGTGACGGGCGTGTTCAAGACGTTTTTGCAGGCGTATTTCAGCCGCTCAAAGCCCTTCTTGCCCGGGGCCATGGCGTTGGCGTGCAGGTCGAACTCGACCACTGTATCTGGGTGAGCATCCGGTCACAGCACGCAGGCAGAGTAAGAGTGGGAGAGCACGGCACTCACCCCAGCGAGGCCGCAGCCCGCGGCCGCCTTTGGCGCCATGCGTGCGGCCCACGAGACCGGCGCGCTCGTAAGTCTCGCGGTCCAGGTACAGCGTCAGCTGGCCGTTTTTTAGGGCAAAAACGGTGTCTTGCCCCGGACGGCCTTGAGACAGCATGAAGACGTGGCCTGTCGTTTAATACACCACCATACAGAGGGAGAGAGGGAGGGAGAGGGAGGGAGAGGGAGAGGGAGGGAGAGAGAGAAAGAGGAAGAGAGAGAGGGAGAGAGAAAGAGGGAGAAAAAAGAAGAGAGAGAGAGAGAGAGAGAGAGAGAGAGAGAGAGAGAGAGAGAGAGAGAGAGAGAGAGAGAGAGAGAGAGAGAGAGAGAGAGTCACCTGCTTTGACGTAGTCGGTGTAGAAGCTGCCGTCGAGAACCTGGCCCAGCGTCATGACCACGCGCGCAAAGCGCGGTGCCGGCCGGCCGGCCACCAGCTGCTGCTGCACCGCCGCGGCACAGGCCTGCGGCAGGACGAGATCGACCTGGCCGACGTAGTCGAGGGCGAGAATGCGCGACCAGGGCTTCTTGGCGCGGGCCGAGTCGATGAGCGGCGGCTGCGCCGCGTCAATGTGGCCCACGGTGCCGTGCGAGAAGAAGCACTTGGCCGACTGCAGGACCGAGGCTTTGGGCGCAAACGGCAGCATCCTGGTGCTGCTGGCTGTTTCTCGGCTTGGGGCGCGGGCTGGTGCTGTCCTGCTTTGCTGTGTGCTATTGTGCTACCGTACGAAGTATGCTGGGCCCAGCCTTGTGAGGAAAGCGGCGGCTGTTGGAGAAGGAGCGGCTGTGGCGGCAATTATTTTTTTTCAGCCTTGGCCCCACTAAATTCACAAGCTGTTAACAGCATCTCTCCCTCTGCTTCCCCTCTCTCTCTTCCACGACACGTCTTGTCTTTTTACCGTCCGCTCTCTCTCTTCCTCTGTGTTTTCCCCCTTTTTTTGCGAGCCCTGCTGCTGCCGGCGCTACCTACGAGGCACCGGACATCGCCTCCGGCCCCAAAATGCAGCCGCGATATGGAGTACCTTGTCCGCTTCAGCCAGTCGCACGAGACCTTCCGTCTCGCTGAGATCGAGGCCCTGAGCGTCATCGAGGGCGTGGCCTTTGACGTGGTCGCGTACGATGCCGAGGTAAGACCCCCCCATGTGTGCGAGGAGAAGAGGCTGGGACGCGTTTGACCATCTGTCCGTGCACGACGACGCATGCTGACGGGCCCAGACCCCCTTCTGCATCATCCGCATCGCCGCCGGCGGCGACGACGCGGCCGCACGCCTCGTGCGGCGCTCGCTGCTGGTGCAGACCATCCACGCCTTTTGGGGCCGCGGCGCGACGCTGGCGGCGCTGCTGGACGACGTGCGGCAGCGCGCGGCGGCGCTGTGGCCGCCGTTCGTGCAGGCCTCCTTCAAGATGGACGTGGACTCGTTCCGGGGCAAGCACACCAACGCCTCGCGCCTCGCGCTGATCAACCGCTTTGCCGACGTGCTGCCCTTTGAGGGGCCCGTGGCCATGGACGGCGCCGACTGCGTGCTGACCGTCTTTGAGCACTGGGCCTTTGACGCCGCGCGCCTGCACCTGGCCGCCCCCGAGCACATGTACCTCGGCCGCTTCGTCGGCGGCTCCGCCCGCGAATCCATCCGCGCCTTTGACCTCAAGAAGCGCCGCTACATTGCCACCACCAGCATGGACGCCGAGCTCTCGCTGCTCACCGCCAACATGGCCCTGGCCGCGCCCGGCAAGCTCGTCTACGACCCCTTTGTCGGCACCGGCAGCTTCCCCGTCGCCGCCGCCCACTGGGGCGCCATTGCCTGGGGCAGCGACATTGACGGCCGCGCCGTCCGCGGCTCCGGTGCCGGGCCCACCGGCACCGGCGGCAGTGGCGGCGACCGCGCCGGCCGCTGCGACGTCCGCGGCAACTTTGAGCAGTACGGCCTGCTCCCCTGCTTCGGCGACGTCTTCACTGCCGACCTCACCCACATGCCCCTGCGCCGCAGCGTCCTCGGCCGCGCCGCCGCCGGCCCCGCCCGCTGGATCGACGCCATCATCTGCGACCCGCCCTACGGCGTGCGCGAAGGCCCGCGTGTGCTCGGCATCCGCAACCCGGCCAAGACACCCTGGGTCATGGAAGACGGCAGGAAGCGCTACAAGTACAACCCAGTCTCACCTCTCTTCCCCTTCCCCCCCCCCCCCCTGTGTCGTTGTCTCTTGCTTACACCTGCAGGGACCCGTTGTACAATCCTCCCAAGCAGCCGTATAGCTTCTTGGCGCTCTTGGACGACCTGCTGCAATTTGCCGCCGAGACACTTGTCGACGACGGCCGCATCAGCTTCTGGATGCCTACCGCCAACGACGAAGCCCTCGAGCTGCCAGTGCCGACCCATCCGTGCCTGGCCACCGTCGCCGTCAGCGTGCAGGTCTTCAACAAATGCAAGCCCCCCCCCCCTCCATTTGGGTCTGCGTACTCGCATGTGAGAAGAGATGCACTGACATCTTTTCCAACAACAGGGTCGCGGCGACTGATTACGTACCGCCGCATCCCCGACGCAGAGGTGGACGCAGCGGCCATGGACGCCCTCGTGGCCCGGGACGACGGGACCCAAACGACCGGGCTCACGGCCAACCAGCTCAACCCTTTCCGTAAGGTGTACTTTAGCGGCTTTGCCACGCCCCCTGCTGCCCCCGAGGCGCCGCCCCAGCAGTACGACTGAAACCTCCCATCCATGCCAGAGGGTCATGAAGAGCACCGGCTGAACCGTGATACACATAACATGTTATGATCTAAAACGATACGAAAGAACAATACTAAAAGTATGCAATGGGGGGGGGGGGGAGAAAAACCCAAACCAAACCGGCATGGAAATACACATGGCCAGAGTAAAACGCTCCACCAGTTGCGCCAGTCCTTGTATAAACATCAAAGTACGAGAGAATGGTCAAAAGTCAAAGTACGAGAGAATGGTCAAGAGAAACAGGGCAAAAAAGGGCCTTCTTCAGACTTTTGCGCCCTCTCTGCGCTTTTGTGGCTGCACACGTGCTCCCACACGCTGACGCCTTCCACGGCGCCCCCCCTCACCGGAACTCGACGGCGCTCATGCAGCCCTTGTCCTCGACATGTTTGAGCTTGAGCTGTTGGAACCTGTGCAGCCAGTCAGCACGCAGTCGCAGCGGCAGCGGCAGCGGCAGCGCAGCACAAGTCAGAATGCACAAACTCACCTCTCGCTCTTGGAGTGGAAATAGATGCCTTCCACGATGCCCTTGATCACGTTGAAGCAGATGTAATAAAAGCCCTCGAAGCTGGCGCCGTGGATGGTGCGGACGTGGTGGTCGGGCACCAAAAAGTGCTCTTTCCACCGCATGAAAATATGCTCTTTTTGCAGGTGCTCCTTCATCACGAAATTGCCCTTTTTCGTCTGCTTTGCAATCTGCCGGAACGCAGCAAACTCGCCCCAGTGCGACATGTCGATGCTCTCATTGGCGCCCCACGACGGATGCTTGGTGCTGAAGCCGTACTTGGTCCCGATGATCTCGCCCTCGAAAAACGTCGTGAGCGTGGGATGGTGTTTGGTGAGGCCTAGAAAGAGTCTGGTCAGGAGGGGGAGGGGTTCCCGTTTCTAACGAAATCAAACGAAAAGCGCGCAGACGGCCAGACGTACCCTGTATCCGCAGATATCCACAGAGAAAGGATTCCCGCAAGTCGACGTGCTTGATCTCCACCTGCACGTTGTAAATATGCCGCTCCGACTCCTGGGTGCCGGCGAACCGGCTGCCCGGGCGGAGGTAAGTTGACGGCGATATCGGGATCACCTGGTACCGGGTCAGTTGCATCCTCCGCGCAGCCAGAGCCAGGGGGTAGGCTTACCCGCAAAGCCGTCGGGTCGGACCGAACGCCCGCCACGGGGTCGCCGAACCAGATGTGGTCGTCCGCCAGTCCCAAGTCCTCCCTGCCGTCGTCGTCCTCTACGCCTGATGGTGCCGGCAGAGCGCCAGCGTCAAGGCGGGCCCGCAGGGCCTGGTTCACGCCATAGGGCTCCGACAGTTCCGCATCTGCAGCCATGTCGAACCGTGCTGCGCCTGGGCCGCCGCCGCCGCCGCCGCCGCCGCCGCCGCCGCCGGTCCGCCGACTGGCGCTGCGACCACTGCGACCGGAGCGGCTACTCCTGCTCCCGGGCGTGCTGGCGCCGTTGCTGCTGCTGCTGCTGCTGCTGCTGCTGCTGCCGCCGCCGCCGCCGCTGCTGCTGCTGCTGTTGCTGCTGCTGCTGTTTCCCGCGCCGCCGTTTGCGGGGCTGATGGGGGACGCGCGGGCCGTGCTGCTGTCGGCCATGTCCTCGTCGGCATCCAGCTGCTTGTTCACCCCGTCGGCGTCGTCATCCTGGCCGTCATTGAGAAACATGGACTCGGATTCGTGTGTCGGCGACCTGCTGCCGCCAGACGGCTCTGCGCCGGGCGGCGGCCGCGTGGCTTCCGCGCGCGCCGACAAAGGCCCGGCGCCAGCCGGCGAGAGGGGACTGGCTGCCGCGCCAGAGCCGTTGACACCGCTCCTGGCGCGATCTTCCTCTGGCCGGTCGTTTGATTCGTAAGTTCCAGATGCGGAAACGTGCACCCAGCCGTCGGGCGCATGGGGCGCTTGTTCATCAGGACATGTCGAGTTGAAGGAGAGAGATTCGTTGTTGTCGCGGGAAGCCGGGGTAGGCATTCTTCCAAAAAAAAAAAGGAACACTCGGCAAAAAAAGGTCTCGTGCGTGCGCGTACGAGATAAGCGGCCACAGCGGGCGAACGGGAGGTATCGACGAGCGACGGAGAGCGGTCGGGATAGAAGCGAGAGAGAAGACGAATCGGCCGTGCCTAGCGCTGGCTGGCTTGCTTCCAGGGTCGAAGAAGGAATCGGCGGGCCAGGGAGAGTCGATGGAGCGACGGCATCCGGCTGACGGCTGGGTTTGGGTTGTCACGCTTTTGTGTCTTGTCGCGACGACAAGAAGACGACTATTTGTGACAAGTAGCGGTGTCAAAAAGGACGCGCCGTAGGAGGCGTGGGAGCCGAGTCGGATGCAGTCGAGCAAATCGTAGGGCAGGTCGCGGATCGGTCTGGAGAGCGGTTTCGGTAGGCCGTTGCGTTCGGGCTGCGGTCGTCGGCCGTGATCGTGGATAGAGCCGTTCAACCGGGGGCTGCAGAAAAGAAAGTTGGGGTCGCGACAAGAGCGCTAGGGGCGATACCGGCGGCCTATATCACTAAATGATGTGGTGGGAAAAAAAGTAGCCGGTGCCGTGACGGGCGCGGCTGTCGGACTCCTGCTCTTGTCGTTAAGGATGGGAAAGGAGAGAAAGTGGCAACAGAAGCACGAGGTTAGGCTCGCAGATCGATGCTTTTGTTACTTTCCTTTCCGAGACGGAGCAGCGAGAGCGGAGGACTGCGGCCAGTTGACAAGTCCCGTGCTGATAATAGCGTGCTAGCAAGTGACAAGACTGCGCTGGCGGAGTCCAAAGCTGCGTGGAGGTCGGACGGCTGGTTTGGACTAGGGGCGTAATTCTGTGGATTAGGTGTTTAGCCTGGGAGAGGAGGATGGAGAAACAGTGCCAACACAGCAAGACCAGAGTGCTCCAAAAGACAGAACCACAACGCCCTGGAGGGCAGCTTTTTCAGAGCGCGGCAACGGATGCGCGCCATACTGCGATTGCAGCAGATTGCAACGCACGCACACTCTGAAGAAATGACACTGAGGATGACGCCTTTGCGACTCTCAGAAATGTGGGCCTCCCATTAAAAGCCGGAAGCTGGTTCGATGCAGTTCCGACGTGAGGAGCACACGCCCATACAACTGCGCTATATAAAATACAATAGGCACTTGATCAACGATCTGAAAGCAAGACTGGGTGGTTCGACTGATATGTTCAAGCTGTTTACACAGCGGTGTCCGGTTGCTTCACCAGGGGCGGAGAGGGCATCTACTGTGTTCAAAACCCCGGTCCCGCACTGTGCTGTGCCGTTTGATTTATGCATCCATCGTGTGCGTGTTTTCCCTTGTTCGCCTTCAAAGCAGACCGGCAGACATTCCGACGGAAACAAGCCGCGCTTTGGGCGTGTCAGCTGCTGCCGATAAGAGGAAAAGAGACTCGGCCTGTTACTCCAATAACTCCAGTAGGCGCTGTGCTGCTACCTATACAAGATCCAGGCTCTCCTTTTGCGTCCGTCTGCTCGACTTTCCCAAGCCTTTTTGAGTGCCATATGCCACTACCAGAACACACCCCCCCGAAGCGATAGCCTTTATATCGGCTTGATCTTGAAGTGCAGCGAGATCAGACTGAAGACCAGCGCCTTCAGGTCCTGCACGAGGTAGTAGAAAACGCGCAGTCCCTCCGGGTCGGAAGATTCCGTCACGTCAACGAGAGAGCCGATTTTCGCAGTCTGTACAAAGTTTTCAGTCAGCCAGGTGCTCTGTCCAGCTGCCTTGGGGACGTATCTTACCTCAAAGGAAATGTGCTCGTTCCCGATACGCAGCTCTAGCTCTTGCCGTCCATCCTTGTTCTTCTGCGGCCACTTGTCGTCGACTTCCCTATAAATTGTCAGATACCAGAGCCTGGCAGAAAGCCGTGGGCACCCCCAAGCAAGTGTAAGAAAAAACGCACTTTGTGATCTCGCTGAGCTTTACAATCCGCTTGATCTCCTCAATCACGAGAGAGCTGACATACACTGCAACCACCGTAAGCAAACACTGAAGCCGCAATCTCTTCCACGTCTCTGAAAGGGGGGAAACACACTCTCTTTGCGGATGAGGCTGTCGTTGCGGTAGTTGGAGTTGTTCGCATAGCGAGCGATCGCGCTGCGGCCGTCACCGACAACCCGAAAATCAAACTCTTTACTGCCGTTAGTAAAGCACAGGAATAAAGATCAAGCTTCAGCAACAGGGTCCCACGCACCCAAAAACTCGTGGCCGAATCGCCCAGAGTGGCCGGAGCTGCAAAAAGGAGGTCAGGCGTTAGTCAAGTGAGATCCAAGCTGGCCCCTTCCGGCTCCCGGACCTCGAAAGACAAGAACGCGTACTAGTACCGCAGATAAAACTGCTCGTTTGAAGACGACATCTTTGTGGATGTGAAGAGCTCGCTCTCAGGTGCTCTGATCGCGGTCGAAAGAGCTGCTACCTGTTTTGTCGCATTGGTTCTGTATGTGTACCACGGCGAAATGTCGAGGGGTTGCGTCCGTCCCCACATGTCACGTGACCAACCGTGGGATGGGCTCTCTTTCTGCCACCTGGCCTGCGCGCTCACCGCTAGCCCACACAGGAGCCAGAGTGGTATTAGGGGATATTTTGGCTGTTGTTCTCATTCGAGGCCGAACAACCTCCACCGACGCACAACCCACGACGCAACACCCTCCGTGTCCCGCGCCAGACAGCAACTCACCTCAACGCCGCGCTGCCGGTAGCGACTGCCAGGTTGTGGCTCATTCTCTATAGCTTCCGGTCGCACTTTTACCCTCCGCGCAGAAGCTCGGCGAAGCAATTGGCTACGGCTTGTCGTAGACACATTTGCGCTTCCCCCCCCCCCCCCCCCTTCCCCCCTTTCTCCACGAAGCCGATATTTATCACACCAAGGGACAAGAGATCGACGTCGGCCTTGGATTGTCCTGTGTCTTTGAACCGCCTTGCGTCATGTCGTCGTTTCTGGATAACTCCTACAGCCTGGTCCATCAGGACAACGCGGCCGATGTGCCGTCCCTGATGGACCTGAAGAACCAGCTGGAAAAGGGAACAGACGAGTCCAAAGTCGATACGATGAAGCGCGTCTTGACAATCATGCTCAACGGCGATCCTCTCCCCGGCCTGCTGATGCACATCATCCGCTTTGTCATGCCGTCCAAGTCGAAGCCCCTCAAGAAGCTGCTGTACTTTTACTACGAGATCTGCCCCAAGCTGGATGCCGGTGGCAAGCTCAAGCAGGAGATGATCCTGGTCTGGTAAGAAGAGAAGAAGGCCCTGGTTTCCGTCTCTGATTATTGGCACTCTCGTTCTAATGCCGCGGTAGCAACGGCATCCGCAACGACCTGCAGCACCCCAACGAGTACATTCGCGGCAATACTCTGCGCTTCCTGTGCAAGCTTCGCGAGCCCGAGCTCATCGAGCCTCTCCTCTCGTCCGCCCGGTCCTGTCTCGAGCACCGCCACGCGTATGTGCGCAAGAACGCCGTTTTCGCCATTGCCTCCATCTTCCAGCACTCGCCCACTTTGATCCCGGATGCGGCCGATCTCATTTCCACCTTTATCGCGGGCGAGACAGACCCGACCTGCAAGCGCAACGGCTTCGCTGCCCTGTCCAGCATCAGCCACGAGAGCGCCCTGGCATACCTCACCAGCGTCTTTGACGGCATACCGAATGCCGAGGAGCTGTTGCAGCTGTCCGAGCTGGAGTTTATTCGCAAGGACGCGGTGCACGACTCACAGAATAAGGTGTGTCTGCGGTTTCAAGAAACTGTTTCCCAACCAGAGCTGACGTGCCCCCCCCCCTTTTTTTTTTTTTTTGCTTAGGCCCGTTATCTGCGCCTGATCTTTGACCTGCTCGAGGCGACCACCTCTACGGTCGTGTACGAGGCTGCCTCCTCCCTGACGGCCCTGACCAGCAACCCGGTGGCGGTCAAGGCAGCGGCTGGCAAGTTCATCGAGCTCAGCATCAAGGAGGCCGACAACAATGTCAAGCTCATCGTGCTCGACCGGGTTGACCAGCTGCGGCGGAAGAACCCTGGTGTTTTGGACGATCTGGTCATGGAGGTTCTGCGCGTGCTGCCGAGCCCCGACATTGACGTGCGGCGGAAAGCCCTGGATATCGCGTTGGAAATGGTGTCCAGCAAGAACGTGGAGGAGGTGGTGCTGCTGCTGAAGAAGGAGCTGTCCAAGACGGTGGACCAGGAGTACGAGAAGAACACGGAGTACCGGCAGCTCCTCATCCACTCGATACACCAGTGCGCGATCAAGTTCTCCGAGGTGGCTGCCAGCGTGGTGGACCTGCTGATGGACTTTGTGGCTGACTTCAACAACGCGTCGGCTGTCGATGTGATCAACTTTGTCAAGGAGGTGGTGGAGAAGTTCCCCAAGCTGCGGCCGACGATTGTGCGGAAGCTGGTGGAGACGCTGGGCGAGGTGCGCGCGGGCAAGGTGTACCGCGGCATCCTCTGGATTGTGGGCGAGTACTCGCTCAGCGAGGGCGACATTCGCGAGGCGTGGAAGCGCATCCGTGCCAGCCTCGGCGAGATCCCGATCCTGGCGTCGGAGCAGAGGCTGCTGGACCACGCCGACGGCGACGAGGACGGGGACAAGAGCGCGCAGGAGGAGCAGGCCAACGGCCACAAGAAGCCGTCGGCGGCGACGGGCTCGCGCCGCGTGCTGGCCGACGGCACGTACGCGACGGAGACGGCGCTGACGAGCCAGGCGTCTGCGGCGGTGGCCAAGCTGGAGGCGGTCAAGTCGGCGCAGAAGCCGCCGCTGCGGCAGCTGATCCTGGACGGTGACTACTATCTGGCGACGGTGCTGTCGGCGGCACTGACAAAGCTGGTGATGCGGCACTCTGAGATCTCGTCGGACGCGGCGCGCACGAACGCGCTGCGCGCGGAAGCGATGCTGGTGATGATCTCGATTGTGCGGGTGGGCCAGTCGCAGTTTGCCAAGACGCCGATCGACGAGGACTCGGTGGACCGGATCATGACGTCGGTGCGCAGCCTGGCAGAGTTCAGCGAGCACAAGGAGCTGGAGACGGTGTTCCTGGACGACACGCGCAAGGCGTTCCGGGCGATGGTGGTGGCGGAGGAGAAGAAGCGGGCGGCGCGGGAGGCGGACGAGAAGGCCAAGACGGCGGTGCAGGTGGACGACGTGGTGGGGATCCGGCAGCTGAGCCGCAAGAACGCCATGGACGGCGCAGATCTGGTGGAGGTGGACCTGGAGCGGGCGACGGGGGGCGAGTCGGGGGCGGCGGAGGAGCTGTCGAGCAAGCTGTCGCGGGTGGTGCAGCTGACGGGGTTCTCGGACCCGGTGTATGCGGAGGCGTACGTCAAGGTGCACCAGTTTGACATTGTGCTGGACGTGCTGCTGGTGAACCAGACGACGGACACGCTGCAGAACCTGTCGGTGGAGTTTGCGACGCTGGGCGACCTCAAGGTGGTGGAGCGGCCGACGACGCAGAACCTGGGCCCGCACGACTTCCACAACGTGCAGTGTACGATCAAGGTGTCGAGCACGGACACGGGCGTCATCTTTGGCAACGTGGTGTACGACGGGGCGCACTCGACGGACACCAGCGTGGTGATTCTCAACGACCTGCACGTGGACATTATGGACTACATCCAGCCGGCGACGTGCACGGAGACGCAGTTCCGCACCATGTGGACCGAGTTTGAGTGGGAGAACAAGATCAACATCAACAGCAAGGCGCCCACGCTGCGGGCCTTCCTCGACGGCCTGATGAAGGCCACCAACATGAGCTGCCTGACGCCCGAGGCCGCCATGAAGGGCGAGTGCCAGTTTCTCAGCGCCAACCTGTACGCGCGGAGCGTGTTTGGTGAGTTTTTTTTCTGTTTTTCTCTTTTTTCTTTTTTCTTTCTTCTTTTCTCTCCTTCTCTTTGCTTCATGTTTCGTTCTTCATTCTCCGGTTTTCATTCTTTTCCTTTACCATCATTCTTCTTCTTTTCTACTCCTTTTCTTCTTCTTTCCTACTCCTTTTCTTCTTCTTCCAGAGGCACAGCTGACCATACAGGCGAGGATGCGCTGGCCAACCTGAGCATCGAGAAGGAGGGCGAGGATGGGCCTATCACGGGCTTTGTGCGGATACGCAGCCGCTCGCAAGGCCTGGCGCTGAGTCTGGGCTCGCTCAAGGGGCTGGGCAAGATTGGCATAACGGCTTGAGGGCAAGGCTGTGTGTGTGGTCTAAATCGGGTGGGAGGAGACGTCGTGTGTTATTTTTGATGCTTTTGTGCCGTACTCTGCGTTCCTTTTGTAGGATTCAAAAATGAAACGGATGTCTTTCGGTCGGTGTGCGTTTTGCATATAAAAAATAGACGATTAGACGAGGAAGGAGCGGCCAGTCAAAAGACGGTGGGTTATCTGTAGAACAGCAGTGCATTAAATCTCAAAATATGCTGGTCCCCTGACCAAGTAATAAGCAAAATGCCCTAGCAAATATCAGGGAGATGACCCAAGATTATGTACGGCACGCCAAGAAAGACGACGACATGTGTGTGCGCTCTCAGAAGCATCGAAACCCAGCAGATTGCGCCCAAAACACCTTTTTTCCAACATGATGTGTATAAAAAGACCAGACGAGTAGGGGTATAGAAGCAGAAATCAGTCGTTGTAAAGGGAGCGTATGAAAAAAAAAAAACGAGCAGCGTCACAGCGGCTCAAACACGAGCGCGTTCACGACATGGCCCTCCTTCCAGCCCTGGGCGGGCAGCGAGGCGTTTTCCTTGAGGATCTTGCCGAGGTAGGCGATGCGAATGCGGGTTTTGCGCGGCAGCTGTGGGTTAGTGAGAGAGAGAGAGGGAGGGAGGGAGAGAGGAGGAAGAGAGAAAGAAAGAGAGAGAGAGAGACGGACCTTGGCCGCCTCAATGATGCGGTGCGCGAGGCTGCGCACAGGGTCGTCGTCGCCGATGCGGACGACGACGTCGCGGGCGGTGGCGCTGAGGCGTGCGCGCACGGCGATCTGGTGCGCCGACGGCGCCGCAGCCACGGCCTTGCCTTTTTCTTCGCGGCGGCGGCGGCGGCGGCGGCTGTGGCTGTTGCCGCCGCCGCCAGAGTCGTCGCCGGAGTCGTCGCCGGAGTCGTCGTCGTCGGCGTTGACATCCTCCTCCTCCTCCTCAACGTCGCCGTCGCCGTCCAGCATGGCCTTGGCCTCGGCCAGGTCACCGGGCGCGTCAATCTCCAGGTTGGTCGGGTCCGAGACGATCCAGGCAGGCAGAGCGTAGAAGCTGCCCAGCAGGTCGTAGGCGCCCTGGGCCATGTCGCCGGTGGGCAGCGTGATGCCGGCAGCGTCGAGAATGCTCTGGGCCGTTGCCAGAGCTGTGTCGGCAGCGGCGGGGGCGGTGTCGTTGGCAGAGGGTGGCGCCGCCGCCGCCGCCGCCGCCACGTCCTGGCGGTCGGCCTCCCAGAGCACCTCGAGGGCGGCGCGCAGAGCCTGCCAGATCTCGGGGCGGTTGGTGACGCGGGTGTCGAAAAAGTCGTCGCGTTCGCGGTCAATGGCGTGGCGGGTCCAGACGCGGCTCCGCGACGTCCAGCGTCGTCGGCGCAGCGGCTTGTTGATGTGCTGGGCGAGTCCGGCGTGAGCCTGCGGTGGCGCCCGTGCCGAGGCCACCGAGGCCGGGCCGGAGAGCTGGCTGGAGGCGGCGAATGACGACGAGAGCGAGCTGCGACGGTCGCGCAGAGGCCCCGCCGGCGCAACGGCGAGGCGACCAGCGGGCGCGGTCGATACAGGCCCGTTGGCAGGCGCAGCAGCAGCAGCAGCAGCAGCGGCGGCGGCGGCAGCGGAAGCGACGGCGCTGGCGGTGCCCGGGGCGTTGATGGCACGGGCCGAGGCCGAGGGGTCGCCGCCGGGGTAGGGGGAGTTGGGGCCCTCGGAGCGGGACAGACAGCATCCCTGCTGGTCAGCCAGGGCCCCCCCTAGTGGTAGGACGATAACACGGCAGGCACACAGCGGGCGCACACACTCACCATGGTGGATGTCGGTGCCGGCTCACGGCAACATTATCCGGGGAGGGAGGTTTCAAGAAGTTCTTGTGTGTGTTTTTAAACCTGTGAAGAGAAGTTGGGTACAGCAGGCAGGCCGGGCAAGTCAATGGGAGACGGCAAGAATACCGGAAAAAAATACCCAAACCCGGATAAAGGCCCCGGCAGAATTGGACGGACAGAGAGACTGCGGCAGCAGGCAAGGCGCAGAGGACAGGCAGACAGCCGATGCGGAGGCGGGCAGATCAGCACATGGGGAAAAAAAAGAGAAGATGAAGACCTATCGAGACCGTAGATGGTCCGAGCGTAGTGGGTCCATGCATAAGTGGGGCATTATTTCACGGCGTCCATACATAAATACAGTGTGCGGCCGTCTTAAAGCATATGCCGCCAATGCTATCGATGCCGTCCCCCTTACTCCCTTACCACAGAAACCCGCGGCACTGGGGCGTGCCGCAGAGGCACTTTGTGCGGCCGTCGCCGAGGCTGGTGGCGGCAGCAGCAGCAGCAGCAGCAGCGGCGGCGGCGGCGGCGGCGGCAGGGTCTCTGTTAGGGTCGCGGCCGTCGGTGTAGTCAAAGGTGAGCTCGTCGCCGGCGGCAATGGGGCGGACGGCAAAGAAGGCGAGGTCGTGCAGGTGCTTGTCGGCGTGGTCGCCGACGCGGGCAAAGATGCGCAGGTTGGGCTGGCACGAGTGGTTGATGAAGCGGGTGGGCCCGGCGCGGAACTCGCCGTCGACCTCGAGCGGGGCGCCGGCCAGGCGGGCGTCGAGCGAGGCCGGGTCCGAGAACTTGTCCAGCGCAAAGAGGTAGACGTCCTTGCGCCGCGCCGTCGAGGCTGCCGCGCGCCGCCGGTCGGCCTCGCGCCCGGTCAGCACCTCGCCCACGTAGCAGTCGACAAACTGGCCCTGCGCCAGGTCTGCCAGCGTGCGCACGCCCCAGCCGCGGTTGGTTGTGCGGAAGATTTGCAGCGGCACGCGCCGCCCGCGCTCGACCACGCGGTTCGGGCAGGGGGGGTTCGCGCCGGGCGCGGGCGCAAGCGCGGGCGCGGGCCCGGAGCCGGAGCCGGAGCCGGTCCCGGTCCCGGTCCCAGTTTCAGTCCCGGCACTCGCTCCGGACCCCAACCCCCCGCAGTGACAGCCCTCGTGGCACTCGTAAATCGGCTCGCGGCTGTCGAGGTAGCGCGCGCGCAGCAGCCCCGCGCGGCGGCCGCTGCTGTAGTAGGCAAACTTGATGCGCCGGCGTCCGGGCCCGGCTCCGGGCCCGGCTCCGGATCCACTGCCCGGCCCCGGCCCGCCGCCGCCGCCGCCGCCTCCCTCGCTCTCGCTCTCGCTCTCGCTCTCGCTCTCGCTCTCGCTCCCGCTCCCGCTCGCGCCGTCCTCCCAGTTCATGTCGGACAGACACTCGCAGCCGTCGTACTGGCAGGCCTTGGCGGCCTCGCACGTGCAGCCGCTGCGGAAGTTAGCCTCGGCGGTCTGCACGCCCGCGCCCAGCACCGACTGCGTGATGAAGCGGAAGTCTGGCGGCAGCTGCGCGCCGTCGCCCGTGTGGTTGACCAGCGTCACCGGCGGCCGGCCGTCGCTCGACAGCACGCGGATCTGGCACCAGTGGCAGCCGTCGATGACGGCCTGCGCCGGCGGTCCCTACAAAGTCAGCGGAACGAGCCACGCAAAACGAAAAAAAAAAAAGACGACAAGACGACAAAGCACGCACCGCCAGCCAGCTGTGGTGGAAAAAGTGCTGCTTCAGGGCGGCGCTGTTCTCCATTTGCGTCGCGTTTGTGGCAAGGAAAGTGCAGCTTGGGGCGTTTGGGCTTGTAACGCCCGCGCTAGTGCTTAAGCTCTTCCCTGCCCTGACTGACCTGGCTTGGCCCCACTGGAGATTGCCGCATCGCTTTGCCGGCCTTGACCCCGGCATCAGCCAGCCAGCCACAATGATACGGACGAGATAACCGGAGTTGGCCGCGGTGGGGTATGTTGTTTCTCAAAAGGGGACCTTGGCTGTCTGAACCGTGAGCGTCCCCCCAGTCTAACAAGACCGACCCGAAGCATCGTGACGAAAACACAACGACGAAACTGATGGACTCTGCAGACGCCGGCTCCGGCTCCGGCTCCGGCTCCGGCTCCGGCTCCGGCGACCCGGCGCGGGCCCACGTGGCCATGGAGCAGGGCCGGCCGCCGGTCATGGCCGACGCGGCCGAGGCGCGGCGCTTCCTCAAGCACCGGCTGGTGCTGGCGCTGCGCGTGTTTGCGCGCCACGGCTTCATGGAGGGCATCGCCGGCCACATCACCGTGCGCGACCCGGTCGACCCGTCCAGCTTCTGGGTCAACCCGTTTGGCCTGCACTTTGCGCTCATCCGCGACGAGGACCTGCTGCGCGTCAGCCACGCCGGCGCCGTCCTCGAGGGCGGCCGCTGCCGCGAGCTCAACTATGGTGCTCGGCGCCCGCTTCCCTCTTTGCTCTCCTCCTCTTTGCTCTCCTCCTCTGACTCCTCCGACAGCCGCCTTTGCCATCCACTCCGAGATCCACAAGGCGCGCCCCGACGTGCTGTGCGCGGCACACGCCCACAGCGTCTACGGCCGCGCCATGTGTGCCACCGGGCGCCCGCTCGACATGCTGACGCAGGACTTTTGCATCTTTTACAACGACCTGGCCGTGTACCCGTGAGTTCTCCCCCGCGCGGCCGCCCTCCGTCGCTCACACCCCGGCCCCGCCCCCGCCGCAGCCGCTTTGCCGGGCTCGTGCTGGCCGCCGACGAGGGCCGCCGCATCGCCGCCTGCCTGGGCCCGCGCAAGGCCGCCCTGCTGGTCAGCCACGGCCTGCTGACCGTCGGCGCGTCCGTCGAGGCGGCCGTCAACTACTTTGTGCTGCTGGAAAAGTGCTGCCAGGTGCAGCTGACTGCCGAGGCCGCCGTCGGCGGCCGCCGCGACGAGCTGCTGCGCATCGGGCCCGACGAGGCCGCCGCCACCTTTGAGGCCATTGGCTCGGCCGACGCCGGCTACTTTGGCGGCCTGCCGCTGTTCCAGATCGCCGAGCAGGAGTTTGGCGAGCGCACCTTTCTGGGCCGGGGGGTGTAGCTACCGAGGTGCACGAGATTGATATGCCGGCAGCCTCGGACTTGTGTCAAGAGAAAGCCGAGAGAAAGCCTCTTGCATAACAAGACAAGCTTCTCTGGAAAGCTTGACAACAAGCTTACTTTGTGGAGCTGTCGGAAAATGAGAAACGCACCAGTGTATCAGCACGCAGAGCCGCAGCCTCGCCTGCGAAGAAGAAAAATAGGACCAGTCGCATGCACGCACGTAAGATACTTACGTGTGGTATTCTACTTGTTTGTTATGCAAGGCGTCCGTACCCGCTGGGAAACGGCTTCTCGTGACTGGATGCTACTCCATACGCCGTAAGATACCTCGTACAGGGTGGCGCCGCGATCCCTGCACGTTTCATCGACGCCAGGGCAGCAAGGTGGATGCCCCCCTGTCTGTTCTGTCCTGACGAAAAGAAACCTCCTGTCTCAAACCCTCGCCTACGCAAGGCGCAGCCGCCGGTCCAGAGCCTGGGTCCCGTCCAACGATATTAAGCATGACTACATGCCAGCCCTGGCCGGAACCGCCTGCTGCCGGGCTGGGTTCAGGCTGGGTCCAGGAAAGGAGGGAGAGGAGGAGGAGGAGGAGGTCCACCGCGACAGCATTAATACTCCGTAGAGTCTGCGTGCCTCTTTTTTTTTTTTTGACTCTGAGCTTCTGCCGGTGCCTGGCTGCACCCCTCCGCACCCCCCCCTCCCTCCCTTTCGAGCCCGATGACGAGCCTCTTGCACGGCGGCTCGGCGCCGCTGGCGGCGCTGACGACGGTCTTCACGCCGCCCTGTTCGACGTCGTGGCTCGTCACCACGAGCAAGCTGCCGTCGCAGTTCCCCGTCTTTCCGTCGGCCGGCCCGGCCTCGTGCGACCCGCCGGCCTGGGCCAGCAACCTCGCCGGCGAGGCTCTGCTGCCCTTTTACTCGCCCGCCATCTGCCCCGACGGCTTTGCCGTGGCCGCCGGCTGCTCGCTCGCCGCCAAGACCCGCACCGCCGAGGGCTTTGCCGCCGTGGCCCCGGGCGAGACCGTGGCTTGGTGTGTGCCGAGGTCAGTCTTTTCGAGTCCGTCTTTCCGTCTTTGTTTTTTTCCCGCCCGCCCTTGACCCCCCCGGCTCACGCTTCTTCTGCCAGTGGCCAGACGTGCACCTCTGACACGACCGACTTCCGCGGCGGCGTCTGGGGCGTCGCGCCCCGCACCGCCACCGCCGCCCCCGTCACCGTCGGCCCGGCCATGCAGATCCGCTGGCGCGACGTCGACCTGTCCCGGCTGGCGACACATCCGCTGACGCCGGGCCTGGTGCTGGCTGGGTCGACGGCGCCGGCGCCGGCGCCATCTTCGTCAGTGTCCTCGTCCTCCTCTTCCGCTTCGACCCCGAAAACGACGGCCGGCTTCTTCACCGTCACCGGAGCAAAAGCCACAGCGACGACACCGCATGCGCTGGCAAGAACCAGCACCACGTCCGCCGGCACCGCGTCTGCCGGCACCACGCGCAAGATCGTGGCCACGCCGGCCCCGGCCGCCGCCGCTCTGGCCAGCATCAGCATCAGCAGCAGCAGCAGCGGCAGAAGCAGTAGCGCACTCTCCGACACAAACACTGGAACATCCACTGGAACATCCTCGGCAAGGTCCACGGCAACGCCCACCGGCACACCGGCGACGACGGCGGCCGCCTCCGCCGGGCCGCACCGGCGCGCTCTGGCCGCCGCCGTGGCTCTGGCAAGCGTTCTGGCGCTGACGGCGCTCGGCCTGGGCGGCGTGCTTGCCTTTCGGTACTGGGGGCAGCGGCAGCGGCAGCAGCGACGCGACAGCGGCACCGCCGCATTCTTGGACGACGGCGGCGGCGACGCCGAGCAGCGGCCCGTGTCGGTGGGCGTGGGCGCCTGGGTGCGGCAGCCGCCGGCGGCGCCGCCGTGCCGCCGGCCGCGTTGGCTGCTGCGCTGGCTGCGCTGGCTGCGCTGGCCGCGCTGGCTCGGCGGGTCCGGCGCGGCGCGGCCGGCACTGCAGCGGCCGGGCGCCGGCGTGTACACGGCGGGCGCGTACCGGCGGAAGCGGCTGACGCTGGGCCTGCCGTCGTCGCGGCGGCCGCGCACGCCCATGGCCGAGGTGGCCGCCGCGTTGCCGGGCCGGCCGGCCGTGCTGCCGCCACAGCCGCAGCAGCCGCAGACAGCGCAGCGGCCGCCGCTGTCTCTGGCGCTGTCGCTGTCGCTGTCGCTGCCGCTGTCGCCGGCCGCGTTCAGCGACACGGCCTCGCTGGCGTCGGTGTCCTCGGTGTCGTCGGTGGACGCGGCCAAGCAGCAGCAGCAGCAGCAGCAGCAGCAGCAGCAGCAGCAGCAGCAGCAGCAGCTGTCGCTGCCGCAGCCACCCCCCCGGGTCAGCATATACAGCACGCGCAGCACGCACAGCTCGCGCTGGTCGCGCTGGACGCGCACCACAGGCACCAGCCGCGGCACGGATGCCGCATCCGTCATGACCGACTATGCCGCGTCCGAGGTGCAGGGCGAGGCCAGCTGGGAGGCTTTTTCGCGTGCCCAGGGCGGCGTCGCGCGCCTGGTGACCATCCTGCGCCGCGGCGGCGTGCCGCCGGTGCCGCCGGTGCGGCCGGTGCGGCCGGTGCCGACCGTTGTTGTCGTTCCTCCTACGGCCGCCCCCGCCGACGACCGCTTCTCGCGGCTCAGCAACGGCACGTTTGGGCAGGGCGTGACGTCGGCGGCGGCAGGGCGGCGCGGCGGCGGCGGCGGCGGCGGCGGCGGCACCGAGAGCCGCGTCACGAGTGTGTGTGAAGAAGCAGCCGATGCAGCGGAATGTGATGCTAGCAGATAAGCGGGAATATGAATAAAAGGTGTCATATCACGTTCTCACTTCTCCGGCGCCGCGGACATAGCGGCAGCATCAGCGGTGATGGCAGCCGGCCGGGCCGGCCGAGCTGGCCGAGCCGCCGGGGTCTTGCCAATGATGCCGGTGCCGCGGAAGAAGACGGCGACGACGCAAAAGGAGCAGACGCCGAGGGCAAAGTGGAACCAGCTGGCGGCGCGCAGGCCGGCGAGTGTGGCGGGGTCGTGCGGCGCGGTGGGCCCGACGTCGGCGACGGCGACGTGGCGGGCGGCGGCCATGGTGGCGGTCTGGATGGCGGTGGCGATGGCGAGGCCGATGGCGCGGCCGATCTGGCCGGCGGCGTTGACGAGGGCGCCGCCGAGGGCCTGGTCCTGCGGCGGCAGCGCGCGCGACACAAAGAGCGTCAGGCTGGGCCAGGCCGTGTCGGCGCCGAGCACGCTGAGCACCATGGCCTCGAGGCCGTAGGCAAAGTAGGACGTCGTGGCCGCCGGGATGGGCGCCGCCGAGAGCAGCAGGCTGCTGGCCGAGACGCAGGCGTTGCCGCCCAGCAGCAGCCAGTAGGCCGGCACGCGGCCCAGCAGCTGCGACGTGCCCACGCACGTCAGCAGACCGGCCACGCCCGTCGGCACAAAGCGCAGCGTCGTCTGCAGCGCGTCCAGCCCGAGGTAGTCCTGGTAAAAGTACGTGGCAAAGACGAGGAAGCCGTTGAAGGAGCTGAAGAAGAGCGCCATGATCGCCAACGCCACGCCAAAGTGCCATCCCGCGTGCCGGAAGATGGACAGCCGCACCAGCGGCGGTGTTGCCCTCGCTGTCGTCGTCCAGGCCCGCCGCCGCTGCCGCCGCCGCCGCCGCCGCCGCCGCTCCGGAGTGGGGCCGCCACCGCCGCTGTCGCCCGGCCGCTCCAGCCACCACTGCCACAGCACAAACACCCCCAGCAGCAGCAGCGACAGCCCGATCAGCACGCCCACCCACGGCGTCGACCAGCCCACCACGTTGCCCTCGGTCAGCGCAAACAGCAGGCCCACGAGCCCCGCCGTCACCAGGAACGCGCCCACCCAGTCGACGTCGGCCAGCGTGGGCCGCGCCGGGGCCGTCCGCGCCGGGGCTGCCGGGGCCGCCGCTGCCGGGCCGTAGAGCGCCGCCAGCTCCGCGTCCGACGGCAGCACAAAATAGGCCGCCACCGCCACCACGGCGCACATGATGGCGATGACGCCAAACACCCACTTCCAGCTGACGTACGCCGTGATCAGCCCGGCCAGCAGGTTGCCGCACACGCTGCCCAGCGGCGCTCCGGCTCCTGTGCTGTCAGCATGTGGCGGAGAAGAGACAAAGTGTACACGCCTCGCGCGACCGGTACCACACAAAAAAAAAACCCACCATAGGCGCTGAAGGCGTAGTTCTTGGCCTTTCCCGGCGCAAAGGTCACGCCCAGCATGCCCAGCGCCGTGGGCACGTTGGCGGCCGCGCCCAGGCCCTGCAGCCCGCGGAAGAGGTCAAAGGCGACCTCGCTGCGCACAAACGGGTTGGCCGCCGTCACCGCCGCCACCCAGGCCGTGCCCGCCACGAAAATGGCCTTTTTGCCGAAAATGTCCGCGATGCGGCCCCACAGCAGCAGGAAGCAGCCAAACGTCAGCGAGTACGCCGACACGATCCACTGCTGCCGCGCCTCCGGCACGTCCAGGTGCCGCCCGATGCTGGGCAGCGTGATCACCACCGCTTGCACCGAGAGTGTCTGGGGGAGTCAGCGAGAGAGGACGGAACACGGTGAACCAAGAGGGAGAGGCACATTCGTAAAGCTGGCGCCCGTCGCCGTGGCCACCACGGCAACACACCGCCACTTGGAAAACGGCAGCTTCTCCGGGGCGCCGGCCGTGCTCGCCGAGTCGCTGGCATCACCCGGGCCCGCGTCGCCGCCGCCGGCATCGCGCTCCGGGTCGGCTTCTGCCGTCCCGGCCGGGTGGCCCGTCTTTTCCATGGGCTCTGTTGTTCTCTTTGGCAGCTTGTGATTCGTGACCGTGTTCTCGCAATCCGACGCCTAATGCAGGGCTGCCTCTGATGCATCGGTCCACGCAAGACTTGTCTTTTTTTTTCCTGGCGGAAAAGAACTATGTCTTTTTTGGGGGGGACGGCTTAGCTGCCGACAACGGCGGTGCAGGCAACATTATCCGCCGCCCGAACCACATCGCCGGCCCTAGTCAAGCTGTCGTGGGGCTCAGGGGCTGGGGTCGTCGGCAGTTTTTCGCCCTAGGAAATGGATGGAGGCGGGCTTCGGGCCCGTGCCGAGTTGACGCTGCGGCTTCGGCCTGAGAGCGAGGGGACGTGTTCCCGCTAGTGGGTGGGCCCGCGGCTTTACGTTTTGCCGCTCGGCTTCCCCGCAAAAACGCAACGGAAACAAAACAGCACTCAAAACTGAACGTGTAAAACTATCTCGTGTACAGCATCACCGCCCCAACACCGTGTCAAAGATGGAGATCAGATAGGCAATGGCCTCTGCCCGGTACACGTCGGGCTCCAAGTACGCCAGATGGGTGACATTGGTATCAAAGACCATGTTCTTGGGGCTCTCGGACGAGTATGGCGGCCAGTGGACGGGAGATGCTGGTAATTAGAAATATACAGAATTGGGTTGGGTTTCTTTGTGCATATTTCTTTTCTCTTTTTTTTCTTTATTTTTCTCTTCTTTTTTTCTTTTCTCTTTATTTTTCTTTTTTTCTTTCCTTTTTTTCTTTCCTTTTTTTCTTTCTTCTTTCTTTCGTTCTCTTTTTTTTCCTCTTCTTCTCTCTTTCCTCCTGGGACTCACCTTGCAGTGCATTGGGATCAAGCTTCGTCACAAAGCTCACCCACATGCGTGACATGGTCTGCGCCAGCTGGCGATACGTGGCCGGCATCCCGGCAAACGGATTGACAGACACGGCCGTGTCGTAGCCCAGCCCCTGCACATTGTCAAACACAAAGGCCACCTCCTGGAAGTGCGCCGAGCCCAGCAGCGGGCTGAGGCCGTTGACCAGCACGTTGAAGCGGTACGAGTACACGCTCACATTGTGCCGCGCCCAGGCCTGGCTGGACAGGCGCCGCCCGACGTGCATAAAGTGGTCGCCCGTGAATGCGGCGCTGCGCTTCCACATGTAGCCATACTCGTCGCGCAGCGCGCCGGCTGGCGGGCGGCCGTCGGGCGTGTTGAGCGTGGTCGCGGGAATCCCAACGGCCGGGATGTCTGGGTACAGCGCCTCCAGCGTGGCCGCCGTCGTGCTGTTGATGGCGCCGGCTTCATCACCACTGCTCTTGATCAGGTCGACAAACTCGGCCGTGGTGTTGATGCCCTTTGGGCCAAAGGAGCTGCCCTCGTCCGTGTTGGCACCAATCAGGTAGGGCACCTTGACAAAGCGGCCCTGCTTCAGGGCCTTGGCGCCCGCCTCGGGCAGAAAGTCGCCGTCCAGCACGGGCACAATGGAAGGATAGGAAATGTCGCTGCTGTTGAACAGCTCCGACAGCTCGTCGGCAGGAACACGGCGGAGGCAGTCCAGGGAAGAGGAAGACGAAGAAGAAAAAGAGCCGGCGCACCCGGTCGCGCGCACATAGGCATCGTACGCCGGCTGCCACCGCGCCGGCGTCAAGTACCGCCGGAGCCCCGTGGGCGCGCCCGACTGCGAGATGGCCGCGCGGAACAGCCCGTCGTCCCGTCCGCCATAGGCCACCAGCTGGCTGCCGATGCTGTTGCCGCCCGCGCTCTCGCCCCAGATGGTGACGCGCGCCGGGTCGCCACCAAAGGCGGCAATGTTCTCCTGCACCCAGTGCAGGGCCAGGCGCTGATCGCGGAGGCCCAGATTCGACGAGCCCTCGGCCGCCATCTCGCGGCTGTACATGAAGCCCCATTGTGCCAGCCGGTAGTTGATGCTGACTGCAACCATGGGCGAGCCCGCCGCCTGCGACTGCTGCACGATGAAGCTCGTGTTGTAGCGCGGATCGCGTCCTCCGCCTTCAAAGTAGCCGCCGCCGTGAACCCAAAAGGCCACCGGCAAGAGGGCGCCCGCTGAAGAGGAAGAGGAGGCGGAAGACGAGACGTTGGAAGGAGAACGAGAAAGAGACGGCCGGACCACATTGATCGTCAAGCAGTCCTCGGACAAGATGTTGCCCAGCACCCAGTCGTCGCTCCCGTAGCCAATACACTGCGGCCCGTACTCGGTGGCGTTGCGGACATGGGACCAGCTCTCGTTCAACGGCTGCGGCACCCGGAACCGCAGCGGGCCCACGGGCGGCTGGGCGTACGGCATGCCCAGAAATGCATCTTGGTGGTAAGCAGGGAGATGCGTACCGTAATAGGTGCCGTTCCGAACCGCCACGGTCGGTGCATTTTTGTCCGGTGGTGGCGGCAGAAAAGACCTCGACACACGGGCAGCCGGAACTACTACCGCCGCTGCCGAGGCCGCCGAGGCCGCCGAGACACAGAGATACACCAAGGTGGAGGTATGCATAATGGGGGAGAGAAGAGTGAAAAAACAGAAAAAGGAGAATCCTGCCTGCCAATCGAAAGAAGGGGGAAAACAAAAGAAAAACCTCGTGCTGTCCTGCTCTCCCTGATGCGAAGCAGAACAAAAAAAAAAAAGAAATCAAAGCAGTGGCCAAGGGACGGGCTTATATCATCTTTCCTGTTAGGCCTCGGCTCTCCCAAGTATCTGTTCGTATATACAAGACAGATGAGAAGCTCTGCCGGGTTTACCTCCTCCACCATTTGGGGGGGAGGCCACCAGCCTTTTTAGTGTGGCCAAGATGCGATCAAAGCGCCGGAAAACGACCGAGGGCGAACATGGCCCTTGTAGGACATTTGTTTTTACAGTCTTCCAGAAAGGATGCATCGCCGGTCTCGGTCTAGTCCAGCCATGCAGAAGAAGTAGCAACGGGTCACAGACGATGGAGCAAACCACAGTCTGCGAGCAGTCACCAAACGGCCGGGAAAGTTGCCTGGAGGAAAGAGAAAGCAAAGTGTACCCAGCACGGCATCAGTCATCTCCCCGCAGACGTAGCGCTGGGACCGGTCCGGGGTGCGTGCCGATCATGCGCGGCTTTGAGCGTAGTGCTTTGCACACCGGGGAAGCGGACGAGTGCAAGTTGACAAAAGAGCCACCGATCTTGCCGGCTCGCAATCTTGTCTTTCAATGGAGGTTCTGTCTTGGTGGGCCAAAGCCGTGGCTTGAAATGTACAAACATCTAGCCTTTCCATGTCTGCAAACGCGGCACAAAACGAGTCTTGTCATGTTTCGTACCAACCCGAACCCGTACTCGGCTTTGAGCTCATGGACCCCTTTTGCCAAGAAACCGCTCATCTGCAGGTTGTTGGCCCCCACTGCCACTGGTTTTGCCGTTGATGTCCCGAGCTCGGGTGAAAAGTGCGCGTGAGAGCGAGAAGATGCCTCACGGGCGGGCCGATAAGATTAGATGAGCCCAGCTCGCTACTCCGTACGGAGAAACCCCGCACCAGAGAATGATGTAAAGCATTCCAAGTGGGACACGGTCCCGCTTAGTGCCGTGTAAGAAGTTTGATTACTGGCTAGATGAGCTATCACTTTTGACAAGTCTCGTTTCTTACATTTATCAGGGCTACCATTGTAGTAAAGCCATGTTTTTCTGCCCGAGTTTAGCCACATGATAAGATGCCTGTTTCCTCCCTGGACCTGAGTATCACTAAATTACTTTGTGTGTGTGTTAAGAATCTTTTGTAAACATCAAATAGAACTAAGCATCATGGCGGCTGCTCTGCCACGATTCGATCAACTACACGGCGAGCTACGTAGTCACCGGCAATACCACCAAGCTCCCAAGATCCCGGCCAAGAAAGAGGTGCTTGCATCTACCAAGTACTAAATAAAACAACACGTGGCTTTATCACTTCGTGTTGATAGCCACAGCCGATAACGAGTTGCTACTATGATATCTTACAGTCGAAAGCTGTACAATGTATTAATATTATGAATTCGGCCAGACTGAAAGATTATGAAAAGGGGATCGAGGGTATAGATCAATCTCCAAGATTTGCCCCTGATAAGCCGCTTCTTGAAAGTGAACCGTTTTCCTGAGACTACTCTAGCCACAATTCTGCATTTGTTTATTTGTAAAGGGAGGAATATCCACTGTCAGCGGGCCTTTGACCACTTTTAAAGTTTGTATTTTGCCTCTCCTCTGCTGCTGCCCCGTTTGATGGTTGTAAGCAGACTGGGACAAGAAAAGAACTTGGCCGAAGCTCGAGTGGTCGTTGCACCAGTTCGCGAAGCTGATGCGCCAGCCAGAAGACGCTCTTGTCAGCGCTTGATGCGTATTTGTTTCTCGGGAGCAATTACTTTCGCCAGTGAACCAACTTTGCCTACATGGCCGGGGTTGTAGATCCAAAAGCGCAGTTTGACGCACAAAGTGACCCCAAAGTCTAGCTTCAATCTGTCTCGATGACAATCGGGGGCCATGCGTTCCCACCTGGCCTCATTGCCTCTGGCAGGCCATCTGAATCGCCCTACCCAGACGATCCGTCGCCGAACGATCTGGGATCTAAATCGGAGCCGGCATACGTGGGTCCAAACTTGCCCGAGATCTCCTTCTGAGGGACTGCATAGCCGCGTTTCAGGCGGAGAGGCACGTTATCACCAAGGCAGAAGAATCTGGGTTGATGGTAGTGGTCGATAACGTCGGATTTCTTAGTAGCCAGCTCTGCGATCAAACATTGTAACGGAATTGCTCAAAGTTTGGATACGAAGGAAAGCGAACAGGAACGACTTGAAGCGGAACTGTCAACAAAAAATCAAAAACAAGTGGCGTCGGTGGTTTAGTGGTAAAATCTGTCGTTGCCATCGACAGGCCCCGGGTTCGATTCCCGGCCGACGCAATTTTTTATTTGTTTCTTTTTTTGCTTCTTTGTTTTTATGTTTCTTGGTATGCTTTATGTTTTTTTTTGTCGTTTTTTAGGGGTTCCTTTATTGTAAAGTGCTATTCCCTTCAGGCCTGCGGTTTTTTTGCTACGCAATGCCGTCGTCAAACACCGCATGTCATCAACTGCCGGTTTACAATTACCACCAGCCCAACTTGTATATGCCTCGCGCCACGTTTGACGCCGCGCTCGTGAAGCCCGGCCGCTGCTTCGTCGCGATGCTCTGCGCTTCCACGATGCCGGCCACGTGGGTACCGGGCCCTTGGCAGTCGTCGTTTGGAACAGAGTAAGAAAAAGAATGACTGAAAAAAGCAAACGAAAAATGAGGAGAGAAGGCGATAATTCATTCTCTAGACACCTGTGCTTTACAAGCCACTTGGCACCTATGCCCGTCCGAGACGGCCTGCAAAGTAGCCAGCCGACATCCCCGATCCCATCCCAGCTCTGGTAAGCTCAACACGAGTGGTAAAACAGCACAGCTTACTTATAGCACGACGTACACGCCGACATCTGAAAAAGAATTCTTATAAAAGTATCTGACTTTTGCCTTTTGACTAGTTTCTTTCTCTCTGTGCTGCCGAGCCGCAGGCTTCTTTCTTAAAAGGCAATGCAGGCCGTCTGGGGCTGACATTGCGCCTAAGCCTTTGACAGACGCAGTGATTTCTGAAGCCGACGGCCCAATTTTCTCGTCAGCGTCTGCAACTTCTTGTCGTCAATCTTCACCGCCGCCTTCTGAGGTTTAGCTTCATCGGTTAAGTCGACAGCCTGGAGTGTGGCACCGGACAACACCGTGCCATGAGAATCGTCTGCCTTTTTGTAATTAGAAGAGGTACGGGACTGTCTTGGTGGGCTCGTGGTGGGGGGCTTGTCTTGCTGGCTTGGCTGGCTGGGTTGGGCCGACTGGGTAGCTTGAACGGGTTGCAACGTTGAGGGAGGCGGCATGTGTGCCATCCGCGCGGAGGGAGCCACAGGCTCCTAGGCCGTGTATCCGTCGTTACGGAAGGCGATGAGCCGGTCCCAAGCAGCGTCCTCGTCCTCGTCGTCGGGGTCTAGCTCGAAAAAATCGGGGTCGCCGGCGGCACCGGCCATGCTGCCGATGCAAATGCACGACCACTGCACTTCGATAACCGCCCGCATTTTCTCGGCGTCGGCTAATGAGGGCAAGGTGATTCTGACCAGCTGGCCCGTTTGTAGGAAGTGGCCTGCGTCGGCGTCGGCGATGGCCACCAAAGGATGTTCATCGTTCATGGTGGTATCATGGCCGGATTCATCAATGCTTGACTCGACAACAGTAGACCCATGGCGCGGCCGTTGCTCCCATTGACGTAGCCACGTAGCGCGGTCTGCATCATTCACCAATGGCGTTTCCCAGCATTTAGTGGCTGTGGTAGTGGCAATCGTTTTTTTTGCCGTTGTTTTAACTGCCGTCATGGTCTCGCGCCGCGGCATCCAATGAAACTGAAGGGTTACGACAGCACTCGTAGCATCATCGAGCCCGTTTGCTTCCGTTGGCAACGGCGTCATGCCTAGCCAACGAAAAGCAAATAAGCCTCGAGCCCACCAGACGTGTAACTGCGGGGACAGCGAAAGCATATTCCAGGCTTTATCAGCGCTTCCAGGACTGTTGATCAATTCCCCCCAGTGACTCCCGTTGGCAAGGTATCGAAGAGCAGGTGCGGTGGAGCGGAGTGCGTCGCATCGTTGTTGGCTGTCGTTTTCTGCGAAAGGAAGTACATGGCATGCCTGTGGAAACGCTGTATGTAACAATACACAGCGGTGACCATCTCGTTCGAGACACCGGTCGACCTCTTGCCATGCCCGTGCCACTGTTGTCATTTGAGGCTGCTTGTTGGGCCGGAGTTGAACACTGTGTTGCAAAACTAAGTTTTCGTAAATCAATAAGAACAAAATAATAGTAATGAAGCGGGAAAAAAACCCAACTTACCGATTTTTACTAGCTTTTGAGCTGCAATTGACATCATTTCAATTGTTACCGTACTCGCGCTGGCTTGTTCCATATCATGGTGAAGACGACGAAGTTCGGGGAGAGGTAGCAAGAAAACAAAGCTTACGTCGAAGACCGTTGCTTCGCGAGCTACGTAGCCGCTCGGGGCGTATTGTAAGTGCAGGACTTGGCGCGCTCGATTGAGGAAGTCCAGCCGCTCTTTCATTTCATCGACGGGGAGGCTGTTCACAACTGGCTGCCACGCAGGTAAAGGGGCTTCGAGGTACCGCAAGAGATGGGCGACATGAAAAGGTGTCGTCTGAGGACGGTCTAGAAAGCGTTGCAGGCGCTCGACGGCAATCTGTCGTGTCGCTGTCGAGACGGGCATCGTGAGGTGGAAGGTGGTATAAATATGGGGGGGAAGAGATGCGAGAAACAAACGGAAGGACCAACCAACTAAAGAAGCACAAGATAAAAAAGCCCTTCTTCAGCGAGGTTGAGGATAGCTCTCTGTAAAACACCTCCAGATCTGGCACGTGCGTAATCTCAGTATAACTTGCCGGAGTGAGACTCGTAAGTACTTCTTAGTAGATGTATCTTACGAACGGACCAGATGTAGTGAGATATGGACAAGGATCAATTTTAGTGGTGAAGTATCCTCTTTACGTGCGACTTTATTACTAAGCGGCTTGGTGGGTCTGGCTAACCTACGGAGTAGATACTAAGACGAATCGTCAGGGCTTAATTCGGGTGCTATATTAGTTAACGTGTAGTTTACCGAAGACCCTTGCAGCGTCTTTGTTGGTGCATCTGTTAGAGGCAATAGTTGAGCTAAAATTAACAATTAAACGCGTCGGTGGTTTAGTGGTAAAATCTGTCGTTGCCATCGACAGGCCCCGGGTTCGATTCCCGGCCGACGCAAGCATGAATCTTGTTTTTTTTGCCCTTTCGTATGATATAAATCCATACATTTTTTTTCTTTTTTTAAAGCTGGGAAGGGATGGACAGTCGTGGTATGTATTGCAATTAACTATAAGCTTTCCGAATTCTACCCAGATTACCATAACTTCACACAAACAACACGTAAACGCCTTCTCACCATTAATGTTTATTTTTTTTTACAGCTTTCTCTGTAATATTAATATCCCTAACGGGGTCTGTCTGGTACAATGAAAATACAACCCCATCCGCCGTGTTGCATCATGCTCGGCCAGCTCAAATCCGGGTTGTACCCGGTTCTCCCAGTATACTATCTTGTGTATGTCCTACCGTCATCGTCACCGTGACGACTACGTCGCTTATTGACGCCAGTAATCATACAAGTACAGCAAACCAACATAAAAGCAACCCTTCAAACAAGATAACATAAGAGACATGGGACGGAGAGATCGAAGCTAGGATGAGACATACTACGTCTCGTCGTAGCCTGGTCCAAGTCGCGTGAACAATTCAAATTCCATGCGCTCTTTTGCCCTTGGTCCGGTCAATATTTCGCCCACCATGTCCGACCCTGGCGGGAAATCAAACTCCTGATGCGGCTCGCCCGAGCCGCGTACATTGCACAGAACTGCCTGCTCAAAGTGCCACTCCAGCAGCTTGTCAGGCGGCCGGCGCGGGTCGTCGAGCAGCCGCCGTTCCAGACCGGTTCCCCCAAGGCCGTAGGTATCAGGCTTAAAAAAGACAAAGGTATGCCCGGCCTGTCAAAATACGTTAGTATATGGAAGCCTGCTTTGGGATTTTAAACATGACACGGCGAGCATAGTTACACTAGGAAGAATTGAAAAGTGGTAGCTGTCAAAAAGCTGGTGGATGTCCGACCGCATCAAGAGACCGTTCTGGACGGAGTTAATAGTGTCGTTGTGATGTGGCGGCGGTGGCAGGATGGTGATGAGGCGGGCAAAGTCCCGGTCACGCCACTCGTTCAAGTACGCAATTGGTACAACGTGTGCAGATTGGAAGGGTACCCAATCGTCATACTGCGGCCCGAAAATGCTAGCCATCTTGGTGATCACACAGCCCTGATCGCGCATCCGGACCTCTTGGCGAAAAGAATCCAGGCGGGTTGCGGCTGACGACGACAGCGCACGAGTAAAAAAAGGACGCGTGGTAGCGGAAACGGGTCCATCGGACCAAACAAGATACTGGCCGGGGTGAATCGGATGTGTATTTTGAGCCAAAGTTTCGCCGTGGTCCGTCTGGATAGAAAATGTGGCGGCGTCGCGGCCAATGACAATGGCTACGATAGTGTGAAACACAGCGTTGGTAATGGTAGGTGAGCTGATGAGGCTGCCGATAACCGTGCCCGGATCGCGGGCGTCGGCAAAAGAAACGTCGCGCGGATAGTTCGCCATCAAAGAGGAAAGTCGCCTATGTCACCGAAGGTGCGTATATTCGGCACTCAGAGGCAGATTTTGGTGTGTAAGATACTCGTGCCAAGATACCCCACTTTTTAAAGACCCACAATCGTGCTGGCGAATATGGGCCTTTACATATAAAAAAGACTAATCCGTTACGCGCGCCTGCGGCGTTCCGGTGGGTAACCATTAGAGACGAGCCGAATGACGAGATAATAACGGCCGCCTTTTGGAATCCAGGCAGTGGCACGTATCTATATGCCGGGAGTTGCCGTTGAAGGTTATATTAGTGCGAGACACAATTGTTTGGTTTATTAAGTACGGTATAAGCTGTAATTCATCATAATTATAATTATTATAATTATCATAACATGCATCTACACGTCGACATCAACCGAGTCGGTGTACTTGATCCGCTTCCGCGGCGATTCGGAGACCTTGTTGTCCTCGCCCAGGTCCTTCGTCGCTGCAACGCATGGACGGGCCATCTCGGCTACAGCACCAACGGGCATCGTGGGTGCCGGTGACGTGCCGCTGGGTTGTGAGTGCCCACGGCTGGTTTGCAACACGGCCCGGTCAAAATCGATGCGCATCACACGCTGCGACTCGGCACACCACAGCACGTTGGCTGCGTTGTCGTCATGGTCAAAAAGGCCCCAGTCGAGCAGCTCCTGCAGCGTCCGTTCGGCTTCGGAGCTGCTGTCGAGATCCTCCACGTACTCGCCCGCATGTGACAGCAAAAGCATGTGGGCCAAGGCAACAAATGCGTCGGGCACGGGGTATGCCGCCACCAAATCCACCAGGCCCAGACACACAGGGATGATCGATCCTTGCAGCGCAACAAGCTCGTTGTAAATGGCCACTTCGTGCGCCAGCCGCCGTCGGTGGCGCCGCTCCACGCCTTTGCCAATCACCGTATACCCGTAGCCCAGGAGAGTGATCTTGAACGGAAACCCCACGGCGCCACACACGCCTTCAATCCACTCGCATCCCGACGCCGGTGACCGATAGAGTTGCGTTCGCACCAGCTGGAGAAACGCGTCCAGCGTCAGCGGATGCATGGGCAGTGTCGAGCATGTCTGGCCATACTGCGCGTGTGCGGCATAGTTGGGGCAATGCATGTCCAGCTCGCGTCCCAGCGCTAGTCCAACCAAGCATGCTTGCGTGCAGAACTCGCGCGTGGAAGCCTGCTCCAATTCCGTTTGCCTAGTTGTGCCAGCCGTGCCAGCCGTGCCAGCCGTGCCAGCCGTGCCAGTCTCGGGTTGCGTGTTGAAATTGCCACGAGTCAAACTGTCTCGGCCAGGTGCTCGGCGACTATTGTCATCGTCGTCGGGATAAGGGTGCACGCCCAAAGATGACGCTACCTCGTCGGGTACCGGAACCGCCTCGGGCAGTTCGGGATACTGGGGCGCCTGCTCCATGGCGTCCATAATCCACTCCAATGGGCGGGGACCCGACTGCAGGGCCAGTATACAGAACCCGGCCATTTGGGCAAGACGCGTGCCGGCCAACGCCGCAACGTCAGTCGGTGGCATTGGTTTTTCGGTTGTCACGGATCCGGGAAACGCCGCACTGTTCATAGATGTTGGTACAACCTCGACCGACACATGGTACAGCAGCGTTGTCGGTTCCTTGAGGGGAATGCGCAGAAACACGAGTGCCTCGCCCGTGCACACATATCCGAATTCGGTCCCCGACACCACCATGTAGTGATAGGCCTGGGTCAGCGCATGGGCTAGGAATCTCTGGCCTGCTGTTTTTCCCGAACCCCGTTGGTCTGCGTCATGACTCGCAGCAGAACTGCCGGCGCTTTCCGCAGTGCCGTCTTGGGCATTCTTCGTCTTGCGTGCCTGCGCTTCACGTGCCAGACGAACCATGTAGTTCTCGGCAAACGTCATCTGTTGCACCAATGCTCCCCGCACGCGGTGGCAGGGCTTATGCTCGCCCACGGCAATCCGCTGCGCTTTCTCCGGCTCACCCGTGGCGTTCGCCCGCATGGTCAGAAGCAGACTGTCGGGTCCGGTTCGAGATGTACTCGCAGAAACGCTGCCGCTAGTGATGTTGCTCGCCCTGTTGTCGCTTGCTTCCGCACCTCCCGCATTTTCCGCATGCTGGACTGTTTCGTTGACGCTGCAGTCAAATTGCACGGACCGCGCCTCGTTCGGTGATGCCGCCGTCGCTTTGAGGTACTGTGCAACGATTTTCTTCGCCGGCAGAAGCAGTGTTGCATTGTAAAACACATCTGCTCTATTTGCATTCAGAGCCGTGGGCAACCGAAGAATATCCGGATGGAGCGACTCCAGAAGAGTGCCTTCCGCGTCTTGGACCTGCTTGTGCGAAGGAAAACTTTCCTGGTACGCCGGGGCCAGCAGTTCTGTGTCGATGTGACGAAACGCGTCTGCTTGCAGTTGGGTAAACGCAGCCCATGGACGCATGTGGACAGGATAGTGTTTGAAATGGATGCTCGTGGTCCCCGAAACAGCCGGCTTTGAGTTACTGCGTATGCCAGCCTTTCTCTGAGCAAGTTGGTTTGTGACGTCTTCGATGGTAGGAAAAAGGCGTGTCATGTGGGTTGTGAAGAGGGACATCTCGGCCAAGTACAGTCGCAGTGCTTGCCCGGCATGTGCTGCAAACATTAGAAGAGAACAACGTGAACAATGGCAATGTGAGGAAACGTACCGGCCTTGGATTCTTGAAGCTCTTCCTGGAGACGCATGATGAGCAATTTCCTGTCGTCTATCTCGTTTCGAAACCGGGCGACTTCCAGTTGGCGCATGCGTCTCTCATCGTCCGCACGACGTCTCTCATCGTCCGCACGACGTCTCTCATCGTCCGCACGACGTCTCTCTCTGAGAATAAAGCGCAACTCATCAGCGCGTCGTTTCTCTGCATCAGATGCATCAGGGCGACCTTCTATAGCATCCAACTCTGCCTGCATGCGCGCAACAATAGTAGATGAATCAGCCATGGTGTTGTCGGATGCAGTGAAAGCGGGAAGTAAGGTGCGGGACTCTAGGCTCTCTCACCGATTAGCCGAAAACGGGGAGTAACTTGCCCAACTCTGTAAGTGCGTCAGTAGGTGGACAAAAATATGGATCGCTTTTCCCATTTCACACCAAAACGCTAACAAAAAACTACATTTTCAAGGCTTCATAAAAATATTTAAAAAAATGCAAATAATATTAAAAAATTATGTCTACTTACACTGATAGGTAAACTTCCTCCTATTAAGATGTCAAGTATTAACAGCTATTTTACAAAAAGTTGTAGGTATCTTACATTTATAAATCACGTTCATAAAATTTCATAATTTTGCATAATTTTACATAAATCACACGTAAAATCGGTTTCCTCTCAATTTATTTGACTTTAAGTACTTTCAAATCTCTGAAATATATACCTGAACCTTTCAAATTGATAAATATTGTAAATTAAGTAAATATTAATAAGTATCAGTTTTTACAAGAATATTCTGATTTTTTTAGGATTTACTACTTATTATTGAAAAGGTAGTGTTTTGGTGGGAAAATGGCTTTTAGTCCATATTTTTGTCCACCCACTGACGAGTATTTGACCTGACCCACTTTGGCGCGCGTTCATGCCACCATCAATGGGCTGTTGCCGCAGTTCCACAGTTAGTCTTGCCTAAGCTGAACGCCTGCAGCCCCGCCACGGCTGTGGGCTTCTTGCCTGGTCCCCCCCGCCCACCTTCCATTTCTACACCTCCTGCTGCTTTGCTCCCCGTTTCAGCCGGTCCAACCAAACCGTGTAACTCGCGAAAGCATAAATAATAGCGGGTGTGAGGGACCTCGATCGCAAGACGCATGTCGGAACAAGGACTAGACGAGATGAACTCAAATCGAACTCTGGCGACCACGCCGAAAGAAAGCCAACGATCTCCATTAGTTGCCGACTTGAACGCCTGCTATTCTACGCAAAATGGGACTCGAAAACCTGACCAGGCATCGTCCAAAATTACGCTTCAGGACTACCAGTAGCGACTGTGCTGATTGCGCAGAAAAACAAAGCAAGAATGTTACCTGCACGCGAGCAAAGCCCCATGGCAAAAGACAAAACATAGCATAGCCCCTCCACCATGGCATCCAGACCACCAGGAATCGAGAATGAAGATGGGGGGGGGGTGGGGAGGCTGATTTTATACTACCCAAACCTCCAGACTGTTCCCCCCTACTTCCTGCAAGGCGGCGAAGTCGCATGGCCCACCCACTTTTAACATGCCCTTGTCCTAGCCGGATTGCGACACTGCGAGCGAGGAAAAGGCACGATGCAAATGCCGACCTGTATGTGAAGAAGCGATATGGCAATACCCAAGAGAAGGAGCTGCTAGACGAGCAGTCTGGGCAGCCAGGCAAAGCAGAGTTGTCGTTAACACGTTGCCCGGCATCTCCATCTGGGTGTCTAACCACGGCGGCACCTTTGATCAGGCACCCAAGTCTCACTTCTAGCTGGCGCTGCACTACAAAGACCTGCGCCTGACACAGCGCCGCAAGATCTGGTCAATCGCCTGCGGGAGATGGACGAGCCGGAGACGGCCGTGAATTATGACAGCCTGTACGGCCACCGCAATGCGCTGGTTCAGCACGAGAGAAGTGGCCGCCAGACCCAAAACGCCATCACCACAGACAGGCAGCTCTGCGCAGTCCGGCCACTGCCGCTTCAGCCACGAGCAGCTCAAGTCTGCAATGAAGGTCATAAAACAAGTTTGAAAAGCTGCATTAAAGATGGCCACGTCTATTAATATGAGCAGCCGGCGCGGGACTAGGAACATTTGTTCCAGAGGGGAGAGCGTTTCCGTTCGTAACAGTGATAGTTACTACGATTACAAGAAAAAGGGATAGTGTAGATTCAATTTGTCGTAAGAGTGAATGAACTTTAGTCCCACACCGATTACTCTCAAAGAAGAGTGGGATACAGTGGTGCAAATAATCAAATGAGATGTGCAGGCGAAAGCACCAGGGCACACCGATTGAACCGAGTGCTGTAGATTACGAAGAACTTGATTCTCAGTTGAAAGGTCTTTCGGGGCAAGTGGCGTTCTCTAGCCACTACTTGTACCCCGCCCTCAGGGTAGAAACGATGCCCTGAGGAGTAGGCGGCCGTGGAGGTCAGTGACGAAGCCCAGGGCGTGAGCCCGGGTCGAACGGCCTCTAGTGCAGATCTTGGTGGTAGTAGCAAATACTTCAATGAGAACTTGAAGGACCGAAGTGGAGAAAGGTTCCATGATTGATTAGCAGAAAGCTAATTTATTGGACATGCGGGGCGAAACTAGCAATGTGGAATGAGATTGCGGGAAGTCTAGCAAGGATAATGATCGCCAAGGTTCGTGCGCAAGTACGGAGTAGAAGTCGAGGCTCAAAATCACTTGGATGGCAAATGAAGGCGAGACTTGCGCTGGGCAATTGCGTTGTCACTACAAAAAACAACTAGGGGGGGAAATAAAGAGAGAAAAAAAGCCCGGCCTTTAAGTGGTCATGATATTCGGGCATGTTCTACACGGCCCCAAAAAAGCTTTCCTGGCGCATCTTTGTCTTTGCTTTCTCTTTATGGCTCGGCCTAGCAGGCAAAGACAGTGACAAGGCTTGGTAAATATTGATACTCGGTTGAGCAAGAAATCTAAGCTGCCTTTTGACTACAGCTGCAGTGTCAGAAAAAAATGGCAATAGCCATAGCAACAGTGGAGTAGCGATACTGAGATGTATATAATCGAAATGCTCTTGGAACTTTGTCCTGGAGAAAAGTGAGCGATATCACTCATAAGCGTCATACGTATATTACATGTGATTACCCCTAATCTGCTTTTTTATGCAGCGAACTTTTAACAAATCATCACTTCAGGCACGAACCTTATTTTTGCACTCTCCTCAAGTCTTCTCCAATTTAATGCTCCCAAGCTGATTGTCAATTATTTTTAAAGGTCAAAACCCTTGCACTTCTCCATCTATTTCTAGAAGTCAACGCAATCATCATGTTGGACTTTTTTTCTTGCCAGTCGACTGGCACAACTTCCACTCCAATCGATACACCTGTCATGTCTGACAGCTCGTCTTCCTGCTCGGAGACCAGTTTCATTTCGATGGATTCAGACATCTCGAAAATTGAACCAGATGCTACCCTCCTTTCCAATATACCGAGCATCGACCCGACCAGAACAGAACAAGGTGCAGAGCCTAAGACTCCAGTTTTACAACTTCCACCCACCTTGGAGGAGCTATCGGATAAATATCGCTTTGACAATGCAGCCCTGATGATAGAAGAGAGCCAAAGGCCAAGCTGTGATATCCTATTTGCATACTGTTCAAACGCCAGAAACGGAGTATGCCGCGGCAATATGGCATGGTCTGCCACTCTTTTTGTGTTCACACCCGATGTACCCCGATTGATGCGCGAGGGTTTTTATTGGGGTCCAGAGAACATTGTGCCAGAGTATAGCGGGTTTGCTTTGAGCAAAACCTGGGCAGCCGCCAATCTTATAGGTGTACCGAAATCATCGTCTTTTGAAAACCGCCGTTACTTGCTCACCGATTTATCCAAAGACTACCGCTGGACGGCTTGCCTTTTTGTTTCGAGCTGGTGCGGCACCTTGCGAGTATTGTCCAAGTTTCAACCTAAGGATCTTGAGCCGGAAAAAATGGTTTATTGTTCAGCAAAAAAAAATGGGTGTACAGTATATATGCATTCCGAACGCTACCCAGACTTTTCGTTGAATGCCATCTACAACGATATGCCTCTCGAGGGATTATGGCCATGGCCCAAACGTTACAAGAGCAAATCCAGCTTGCTGGAGCGCTGCGCATCTAAAGTGAATTTGTCTATGGCCCGAAATACCTAATATTCGAGAAGAGGCAAAGATATGGACAAAAGTGCTAGGACGAGAAGATCTAGGAAGGAACGTTGAGTAAGCTTTTGGAGACCTTTGTAATTCGGCGAGGCAGCCTCGGTATATTATTTTTATATGTAAAACATTATTAGATGGCCTAATTGTAGAAATGAAGCACTCATGTACCTCGAAAACCCAAGATTGGAGCAAGTCAAAGAATAGTTTAATAGTCTTGCCACAATCAAACCCTCTCGTTTGTTTACCTTTTTTATCAGGACAAGAGACTAACGATTCAGGAAAGAGCGATGCTCTTGACCAAGAATAATCACAAGGAAACGCCTCCTGTTGCCTTCTTCTACTTTAGTTTGTTTACTTTTACTCAAGGCAAGAGCAAATAGAGGAAGGAGCGCCTCTCTTGACGAAGAGGTATAAATTACCCCCCCCACCCTTTCCTCCCGTGTTTTCCTTCTTTCTTCTTCATCTTGATTTGGACATCGACACCGCCAACATGATTATTCCAGAATTTATTCGTTCAGCATTTTCTTATCTCAGGTTTGTCCAGTTGCATTTCTTATATTGCTATTGTCTCCAGTTCAGACTGGCATGCCTTCTTTTGTGTCTAGCAATGCTAACAGTATATCAACAGCGAGCCCGTGCCCATCTTGGGTTTTGTGCGCCCCGACAGCACTGAATCTCGCTCACCGACCTACAAATCATCCACCGCCTCGACAAAGACTTCGACTGACGACAAAACTTCGGCCACTGCGACAGTTCCCGACATACAAACAACAGATCAACCGACGGATGTACAGCCAGTGCATCCAGAAATTCGACCTGGGAATGTACCGTCTGGTCCTGTGGCAACCAATCCAGCTGAGGAGGCACAGCCCGTCAGCGTGCCTTCTAGGACAACCGAATTGGGTGGTACGACTTTTTGGGGTCTTTCGGGTCGCGTTGGAGATCTCTTCGGCGGATCGCGTTTGTGGGTAACG
The DNA here is from genome assembly GCA_019925645.1 of Graphilbum cf. rectangulosporium. Classification (NCBI taxonomy): domain Eukaryota; kingdom Fungi; phylum Ascomycota; class Sordariomycetes; order Ophiostomatales; family Ophiostomataceae; genus Graphilbum; species Graphilbum cf. rectangulosporium. Next base: position 41,802 of record JADHKI010000091.1, read on the forward strand.
AGTTCAGGTACGTCCTCTAATGATGGACCAGGTTAGGAGCCAGGTACCACAAGTGGAGGCGACCAGGGGCAAATTCAGAGCGATTGGGAGCAGCCTTCTCGGATGCCGGGAATATACACGAGCAATCGCGTGTTGCTCGTGTTTGCGCTTTTGGCGGTCATGACGTTTCGGGGGTTGGTCAAGCAGTAGGGGAGGGAAAGACTGCTTGCGCTTGGACTGGGCCTTTGTGGGGCTTTACTGATTCGGCGAGCGTCATGACAAGGATAGGGTTTTGCTTTTTTTGCTTTGCTTTGCTTTTTGTTTTGCTTTTTGGCCTTTTTGCCGAACAGCGAGTGAATTTTCTGCTTTGTTTTCTTGTTTTCTTTATTTTGCCGACAGCGAGTGCTCTTTTTGCTTTTTTGCTTCTTGCCTTTTTCTGTTTCTTGTTTTGTCAACAGCGAGTCATTATTTGCTTTGTTTCTTGCTTTCTTCCTACGCGGTGGTCCCTTGATAGATGTAGATAGGTAGATAGGTAAATAGTTTTGGCACCCGCAAGTGCGGGCAGTTTTTTTTTGGGGGCATCTGCAAGTGCAGGTGCTCTTTTTTTTGGCCCCTTACAAAAGTCACGTGACCAGGACTTAGTGGGTATTTATGCATCTCCAAAACGCGAAATTAATAGAACCCTTTTTCTTCTAATAATTACATCGACCTATACCACGTTACCGCGACGAATGACGAACAGTCCTGTTTCGCCTTTGTTTTTTATTCACAATGTCGGCTGATCGGATTGCAGAGCTAGAGAAATTGCTCGCCGAATCAAGGGAGCGAGAAGGCCAGGCAAAGTTACAAGTTGCCGAGGCAAAAGCACGAGAAGACCAGGCAAAGTTAGAGGCAAAGGTACGAGAAGACCAGGCAAAATTAGAGGCAAAAGTAAGAGCTTCCGAGGCAAGAGTACGAGTCGACAAGACAGAGCTACGAGTTGAAGAGGAAGAGTTACGAGCTGACAAGTCAAAGCTACAAGCAGACCGAGATGCCGAAGCCCTCATTGATGCACAAGTGTTCGCTGCCAACCTACAAGTACGACTGGCGAAGATAGAGCGTCAGATGCAGGACCGTGAGTGTTACTTCATTGGCAATGTTACGTCGGTCATAGGAAATCACTGACGAAGCCACACAGCACAAACTCTGCAAGCCTATCTGCGCCAGATCAGTTGTCTCCATTCGCATCTTAGCCGCCTGCTTCCTTTTCTGCCCGAGTCGCGACGCCTCACCTCTATCCACCAAACGTCGGGAACGACTGGATCACCGTCCAAGACAACAACCACGGGGACGACAGCCATTAAAGGGAAATACTACCCGCTGCGCGTGCGGCCGTGGCTTGAATTTGCTCAAGAGCAAACTGCCGCTTTTCGCTTGCTTGAAGAACGGCTGGGCAACAAAACTGTTTTCCCCCCTCAAGGGCAAGTGCAGATGACAGAGGGTATGCTGCAGCGGAAAATCCCTAGCGACTTTGCCGATACGGAATCCTTCCACAACCACGCGCGGACAAGCGCCTTCTTGGACTTTGCTCTCGAGGATCCAAGCAGCACAATTATGGAAAAGTATTTCGCTGCGCTTTCAAACGGTTCCACCACTGTTGCCATCTTCTTCGATAATGCAACGCACACCGTGCGGTCATTGGCGAGCCAGCAAGGAGGCGTGCGCGATGAGGGAACCAGGGCGGCTGTCGAGGGGAACGCTACGGGCAGCTTCGGCTTGAATGTCCCTTCGGAATCTTCCGAACATGGCTCCACAGGAGACGCTCTGCCTCCGAGACAAACGCGGCCAGATTGTGTGGTCCTGGTCCGCGACCTCTTCAGCGATGGCACAACGCCCAAGCAACCCCCGCGCCGACTTCTTGTTGGTGAACACAAGCCATGCCATGCCATGCGTGCTGCCAATGTTGACAGCAGTAACACGGTACTCCCCGAAGACTGCCTGATTCGCATGGCCGTCGATGTCAGCAGCCGCAAAGCCAAGCGGGCCAGCGGGCGGTCCAACAGCCACGCGGATAGACCCCTACCACCTAATGTGACGTTTTTCGCTCATGCGCTCGCCCAGACATACCACTATATGCTCATGTCTGGGCTGGAGTACGGGTACCTTACCAGTGGCGAAACGCTGACCTGCCTACGGATCCCGCTCGCGGAACCGACCACGCTCCTCTACCACACTGCCCTCTTTCCGGCCGTAGATCCGAACGACTTGCCACTGGAGGGTGGTGTTCCGGTGTATCCAAGCAACGTGACCAACATCCGGGACGATGAGCAAGTGGGCAACGACACCAGCGATAAACCTGATCTGGCCACACTCGCCGTGGCACAACTAAGCTCGTTAACTCTACTAGCCCATGCATCCGCATCTCGGTCATCATTCTGGGTGTCCAACGCACTGAGCCGCTTAGCCAAATTTCCGGATCTCCCTGATAGCTACTGCCGCACAAGTGCATCACCACTAGGTGTACGGCAACGTGATGACGAGAATGACGACGATGAAGATGACGACGATGACGATGGAAATGGGGGTGGTAGCGGGAATGTTGGTCGCAGAGGGCGGTCGCGCCACCGCCGCCGGGCCTTTGCGCCTGAAAGATCCGACAGCAACATCGTGGCACCATCCCCACTGCGACAAGTGTACGATGCACATCACTTAGATGATGATGTGGAGGGATGTGATAGCAGCACCGTGGACGGAAATACAGCGGAAGCAACGGCAGACCTTCCGTACTGTACGCAAGCCTGTCTGCTAGGCCTTGTACGTGGACTGCCACTCGACCCGAATTGTCCCAATTACGCCATGCACAGACAGGCTGCCGCGGGCGTTGCTACACAGGCAACCAAGGCCTTGAACCGGTTCTCGGAACAGCACGGCGAACCACGGCACGCCATCACGTGTGTACAGCTATGTGAGAAGATCCAGAAGCAGATCTACTTGCGACCAGATCACGGCTGTATCAATCTATATGACCAGGGACTTTGCGGCTCTGTCGGTTGCTTGCTGAAGCTGACCGTGCTTGGCTACGGATACACCTTTGTGGCAAAAGGTGTAGAGGAGGAGTATGCGTACCGCCTGCGCCGGGAGTCGCGTATCTACCGGCACCTGCACCCGCTGCAAGGTACCCTGATCCCTGTGTACCTGGGATCCTTCCGCCTGCTTTCGCCGTACCCCTTCATGGCACGCTTTACGACACTGACGCACGTCTTGCTTCTGTCGTACACGGGCGAGACGCTGCGCTCAGAAGGCGCCCTGGAAGAGCAGAGCGCCTGGTTCGGGCGCGATCTGGAGCAAGAGATTGAGGACGCATACAGCGAGCTGGCCGAGTGGGGGCTGAGCGACGAGGACTGGACTGTGACGAATGCGACCTGGTGCGCTGAGACGCAGCGGGTCGTCAAGATTGACTTTGACCATTGCCACCTGGACACGGCCGTGTGCGCAGCCAAGGCCAAGGCGGTCGCCAAGGAGGAGCCAATGGTGGAAACAGCGACGGCATCGGCCGAAACACAGCAGCTGACGCCGATGACGCCAACGAGCGAGCTTGTAGTTGTCTCTGCAGCAGCTGCGGATGGCAATAATGATGGTGACGCTGGCGACGGCGAAGACAACGGAGACGGTGCTACGATGGAGGGTTTGAGATATCCGGGCGCGAAGCGCTGGATTAAGGATCCCGAAGAGACGGGACGAGGGAAACGAGCGAAGAAGCACAGTTGATGTGTCACGACCAGAGATGCCCGAAATGATTGCTTTTACATTTTCCAGCTTTAGCGCAGGCGTACGGTGAGATAAGATGCCATCAAAATATATATCTGGCAGGAGCGGGAATTGGTTTCGATTTTACAAGACACAGATCTCCGAAAGGAGCACATCAAGTGCACGTAGGAAACAAGAGGCCTCGCCTTTTCACGTACGTGATAGAACGACGGATACCCTCAGATATCATGCGGCCATTCCAGTCTAAAGCATCTGTCTTCAGAATGAGGCAAAACCTCACAAGTCACATGGCTAAAGCGTCGGTGGTTTAGTGGTAAAATCTGTCGTTGCCATCGACAGGCCCCGGGTTCGATTCCCGGCCGACGCATTTTTTTTGGGGAGGGGACATCTTTGCATGACGGAGCTTTTTTTTTCGCGTTCTTTTTTTTTTTTCTTTTTTTTTTCTTTTTTTTTATTAAGAAAAAAAGGCAACAACATACCGGTAATGTGACGACTAGGTTGAACCGATTGGAACCATGACATCGGCCCAAGGCAAGCAGGCATACACGTCCAGGCGCTGCAGTTTGGCGCACTTTGCGGCATCCGGGCCCTTTGGTGAGCGAGATCGGTAGTCCGGGGTTCTAGCGCGTCTGCCGTCGGAGACAGCAGTGCAGGTCGTTTCAGAAAAGGCGCTCCAGATTGGCACAGCCTGCTCCACCAAACCGGCGTGATGTTGGTCCTGCTGACCGAGCTATCTTGCCTCCAGGGCGCGCACAGCGACTCCGGGGGCACACAGCTGCTCTAGCACGAGCCATTTGACGTGCTCTTGACGAGGCGCAAAAAGCTTGGCAAGGCGCGGCCCGATGTGTAGCGCGCAATTTGAGGCGCAACTACGGCGTTCTATACATGGAAGCCCGGCATGTGCAGAGATGGGTACGCCCAAAGAAGCTGTGCCTGCCCTGCCCAGAGCACCGATTGCGAAACTAGCCTACTAAGAAGGAAAGCGCACCGATGCGAGACTAGACTACTGGGAAGGGGAAAAGCTTGGCTGCTTTGCACAAGCTTTCTTGGCTCCGTTGGCTCCTCGGACTATTATCGGGGCTCGGCACTCTTGGCCAGCGCTTTGCCTCGGCGGACGGGCAAACTGGATCCCGGGAGGACGACGGATGGCAAGTCGCGTCGGCGCAAGTAACGAGTAAAAATCGCCGCACGATCTCGAGACGAAAATGGCGCGAAAATGACACGATAAGGCTAACGGGACACGCAAGGCAGATTGAGAGACGTGTGAGAGCGCGGGTGAGCAGCCTCGTAAGCGATGCTGCGTATTCTTGCAGGACGATAAGCCATGGGGCATTACTGGTTTGGGGAGGAGATGGGCCGTGGAGCACCAAGAGACCTGCCTAATCCGCTTGGCTTCCGTCCTCCCCGCCTTGGATTTGGACCCGCTTGATAAGGCTTGATTTGGCGCTAGAGCAGCAACACTTTTGTTGTCGGACGTAGTAATGGAATCCACCAGCCCTCTTCTCTTCTTCTGGGCTTGGCCCTGCAGCTCGCACAGCGGCCAGCTACAGATCGGCAAAGAACCCAGCCCGCGCAATTTGCCTGTTTTTTTTTTTTTTTTTTTTTTTTTTTTTTTTTTTTTTTTTTTGTGGGGGGGGGGGGGGGGGGGGGGGGGCGCGGGGGGGGGGGGGGGGGGGGGGGGGGGGGGCCGCCCCGCGGCAGATGAGAAGGCCCCGGAAGAAGAAGAGAGAAAAAGCTCGAGCTTTATCTCGAGCTCAAACAGCTGTAGCTTGCAGCAGTCGCTCTGGGCCTGATCGTTCACAGCGCCAGGTAGGATGCTGTGGGAAGAATGGAAATGGTGATTCTGCCTTGTGTTCTTTGGTATCGACGCAGAGCAGAGGAAAAAAAGTAAAGCTACAAAAAATTTTAAAGCAAGGCCGCCTCTATTCTCGACTTTTTTTTTTTCTGCCCCAGCCAATAATGGCCTAGTCAGTGCCCCACACCGGATCATCCCTATTGCGCATCCGACGCCCCCGCCCATGCGGCACGTGGTGATAAGTGTCCCGCTTTATCTGGATCCCTTATCTCGCTCTGGCACAAGGGCTGCCCAGCCCTAGCCCTGCTCGGAAAATCCAGCGCGCCGTGGTCCTCCGCGAATAAAAAAATGGTAGTGCGGGTCCTGCTGCCTCCCCCCCCCTCCCGACCTAACAAACAATCCCTAGGCGGGAAACGAGCCCAGAAAAAAAATTGGTGTCTACGATTTTCGTGCACGAAAGTTTTCTATACTCTCCTCATTTTCCGGCCTACCATCACCACCGCCAGAGACGACCAACCCATCGATTTTCGATCCGTCTCTACCTCGCACATTTTCAAGATGGTGAGTTTGTTTCAGATGCCTGTTCACAGGCCGATTGCTTTTTCTTTTCCTGCCAGAGTTGTGGGCATCACGGTGGACAGCAGCGGCAGGAGCAAAACGAAGGGGGAACACATGAAAGGGACGGACGGCAGAACAACGACGACCAGCGACTTGCAACTCCAAACAGCAGCAGCCCGCAGACGACGGTAGATGATCCATTCGCCCTGGGAGTTGCCTCACCATGTGACTTCAGCCAAAAAGGACGCCACGGACGAACAACCATAATTCCAGAAATACTGTCTCCCATTTCCAAGTCTCCCTTTTTCTTCTTGCTGCCTGTCCGCCGATGCGCTCGCCGTTTGGCATGAATTCTGGACGAGCCTGGTGGCCTTTTCAGGACCAAGCACCGCCGTGCATAGCAGGGATTGCAGGGGAATAAAAAGGAAGCACAGACAGTCCAGAGGCTGACCTCGCCCCCCCCCCTCCTCAATTAGGTTCGCTACGCCGCTACCGAGATTGCGCCGGCCAAGTCCGCCCGTGCCCGTGGCGCCTACCTGCGTGTGTCGTTCAAGAACACGCGCGAGACCGCCCAGGCCATCAACGGCTGGAAGCTGCAGCGCGCCCTGACCTTTTTGGAGAACGTCAAGGGAAAGAAGGAGGCTGTGCCCATGCGCCGGTACGCCGGCAGCACCGGCCGGACGGCACAGGGCAAGCAGTTTGGCGTCACCAAGGCCCGCTGGCCCACCAAGTCCGCCGACTTCCTGCTCGGCCTGCTGAAGAACGCCGAGGCCAACGCCGACGCCAAGGGCCTCGACACCAGCAACCTGATCGTCAAGCACATCCAGGTCAACCAGGCACCCAAGCAGCGGCGGCGGACGTACCGTGCCCACGGTCGGGTATGTTTCTTTCTCTTTTTTTTTCTTTCTTCTCTTGTCGCCCGCTAACGCTCTCTGTAGATCAACCCCTACATGTCCAACCCCTGCCACATTGAGCTGATCCTGACCGAGGCCGAGGAGACTGTGGCCAAGGCCGACGCGTCTCTGGCTGCCGCCAACGCTCACCTGTCCTCAAGACAGCGTGGCCAGCGTGTGCGCCAGGCTCTGATCGAGGCATAGATGTGTACCGGATATAAAGGAGGTGTTGGGGGGGAGGGGAGGAGTTCCTGTCATCAATGCCCTGTCTCTCTTCACCGCTGCTGTTCCTTGATTTTCTCTCTCTGGGTTCCCTGAACCAAAAAGCGGAGCTTTGCCTGCCTGAAAAAAAGGCAGTAGGGTAGGCGTGCTGGATGGAGGGGGAAGGGGGGGAGGCCAAAGGGAAAATGAGAGCAAGAAGAGAAAGTGGAGCTTGTGGTTTCTTTTTTCTGTTTGGGAGGGTCAGCATCTCATGGATCGGATGCGTGGAAGAACGGAGCCAAAATACAACCAAGAAAAGACAAAATCCAACAGGAAAATACAAAATAAATTCAAAAATCCTCATGCTGGGTGGTCACGGGGCTATTCCAAACATTTTTCAGGACTAAAAAAGAACCGAAAGGACCAAGATTGCAAAGAGACTGGCAGGTTTTCTTGATGTATTTTCTGTTCTGTATACAGCGAGGCCTCTTTGTTCCCGCGCCTCCAGAGTGGCTCAAGCGCCTCCAGAGTGGCTTAAATGACAATCTTCACACTGCGTCGCTCTATGATAAACAAGTCGTCCCATAGGATAAGTCCACGCAATCCTCTGGTGTATAGTTCTGTCGCCGCTGGAAGGCTGGACCGATGGAAGATGAGAAAGTCACGACACCATTTGCATGGTCTTCTTTCCGCGAGCAACCTAGTGCTGACCAAACTCGTGACCCGAGAAGCAGTTTCAAAATGTAAGAGAAAAACGGTAGGTGTTTAGCACAGAATCCTGCCCACTTGGAAACCTTTTACTAGAAAGCGATGCGTCAAAACGGCCCAGAGAAGCATATTCAAAAATCAACCTGTAGCGTAGCTTAGTCGGTGGTCCGACTTTGAAATCTGCCATTGATGCACAGGAAATCACAGGACATAACCGAGGATCGGGCACCTTGCGATCTCTGCCTTGCCGCACGCACGCATGCACGTAATCTCGGGCCTTTTCACCCGGCCAACACAACAATGCAATTTCAGGAAAGCTGAATCCCGAGGCCCACTGAGAAGCGTGCCAATGCGAAAGCAAAACGGATAGGAACGGGTAGTGAGGCCAAGCGTTGAACTCGGGTAATGAATGTATCAATCATTGATCCCCAGGTAAGAGGAGTCAAGGTCCGTTCACCTGGAACGAGAGTGAATGCCCATCTGACCGAAGCATCTCATAATGTTTTCGCCCAGGTCGGGCAAGTTCTGGTCATCTATGCGGCCGACAAAGTAGACGGGCCAGTTGTGCTCAATAGTGTACGTTTTTGCGTAGTTCACTCTCGACTCCTTTCTGAGCTTCTCCATGGCGTCCTCCGGAATCATCTTGATGGGAGGGAAGCCGAGCGTGGGTTCGTTGGGAAGAGGCCGAGGCGTCCGAACGGTGTATACGATGCCGTGGTATTGTGGCTTCACGCCGTTCTTGGTGCAGGCCCGGTCGCCATACGTCAGGATAGGTCTGTGCTCCTTGTCAGCTCACATGGACAGAGAGAGGTAAGAGATTGCTCGCCCTTTTTCTCCCATTTTTTTCTCATCAGGGCGGGCGGATATAGGTACCACGTACACACACACAGAGTGGCCACCGCCTGTGCCGACAATGATGAATCGTCTTCCCTTTTTGAAGATGCTCTCATTTGTCGTACTGGCCGTCGTGCTTGGCACATTTGCTTGCCGAAGGGAGCCGTTCCCCATCCCACGAGGCTCAGACCAGTCGATCTTGAGGACCTACAGAGCCCACATGAAGCACGTTGTCAGCGAAAAAGTCTTTTCACGACCACAAAATCTTTCCACCTTGCCTTCACTCTCAGAAAAAGGGCAAATAGACTCTTACCCTGCCAACTTGAAACCAGGTCGATGGGTACACCGTATAATCTGCAGAAAGAGAGAGAGAGAGAGAGGCCTGGTCAGGGGTCACCTATCATAGCATTGGGCCGTGATGCAAACAGCAAATGGACATACTCGCGTCAGCGTTCCTTGCTCTAGTTCCCAGGGTTGACGAAGGGGCTGGAGGAGCCGGGTCCGGCATCTGTGTGAGCGGTTGGTGTCCTTGATATGGATAGTATCCTGGCAAAGGGGCAGCTTGGTCTAGTAGGCAAATACGCAACTTGTTAGCTCCTCTATATCGAGTGCGTGGGGGAGGTCAGGGCGGCACTCACCCACGGGGACGCTCGTAGAGCCACCGGTATGATAGTCGCCATCGCCCTGGCCCTCGATGTAGTCATCAAGGTCATCCTCCACCGGTGCCGCGCTTTGGGCTGTTTCGGCTGGGCCCGGTGATGTTGGGTACTCGCCAGTCTCGTAGGCTGGCGCGTAAGTGGAAGAACGTCCTTGGCCTCCGCCGGGCCCTTCGTTGGGACCGAGAGCCTGGCTGTAATTGCGGCTGTAGGACGGCTGAGCTTGCTGATCCGAATACGGGCCACGGCCAGAAGGAAGCTGGGCGGCAGCATATTCTTTCCTGGATTAGCGACGCTGCTTCGGTGCCAACAACAAAAAGGGCGCCGTTGTACTCACGATCGCTGTAAGCAGGACGGAGTTGCGCGCTGTTCCGCCGTGACACCACTTGGGACGAAGTCGCATATGTGTAGTCCCGGGAAGATCTGTCACTGCGTTGTCCGTGGACCGTCACCGTGCGTTGGGCTATACGGCGTCCGGAGGACCTTGTCAGTCTTTTGACATAATATACAAGAAAGGGTCGAATCGAAAGAGTGATTTGAGCTGACCTCCATAATAACCATTGGTGCCGGCGTTGTAGTTTGCATGCTGCGACGTCCCAGTCTGGGAGTATGACAGCGCATAGCTCTGCGGCATCAGGTACGGCTGGTACGGCTGGGCCGACTGGCTCGTCTGGTACGCCTGGTACGCCTGGTCCGGCTGGCTTGTCGGATACGGCTGGTACGGCTGGGCCGACTGGCTCGTCTGGTACGGCTGGTACGACTGGTACGACTGGTACGGCTGGTACGGCTGGTACGGCTGGTCAGGCCGCTGCCGTTGTGTGTTGGGGGTAGCAGCAGTCGCATAGTTTGCCTCGGGGCTCTCGGCAGCCCAACTGGCCGAGTCTGTCTCGTCGGGCGTGCGAGTCGTGTAGGAGGAAGCTGTCGGGTCGAGCTCGTCTGCCGGATACGACTCGCCGTTGAGAGCCAGGTTGCGGGTCAGGCCGGCCAGTTCCTCACCCAGGTCCTCGCCAGCGGCGAAGCGCGGCTGTTGGGCCCTGTGGGATGTGTGCCGATCTGCGTTTGCTGCTGTCGAGGATGCTGATGCTGTAAGCTCCGTGATCGCCTTCCCTGGCCACTGTGTTCAGGCACGGGGGACACTCACGCATGGCTTCGTCCCTGCTGCCCTCATTCTGGGGTTCGGTGTGCAGCACAACGGGCTCAGACGGCGATGCATTCTCGTCCATGGCACGAACGGGTCTGGGAACGGGGAGAGGAAGCGGAGTGCTGAGGAGGAGGGGGGGGGGGGGGGGCAGAGCGATCACGGCGGGTCTTTTTGGGCGGGTTTTCGGTTCGAGGACAACAAGATCGGATGGGACGCCGGAAAAAAAGAGCCCGCGACAGCGATAGCACGGCAGAAAAAAGACAAAAAAAAGTAAGAAAGAAATTTAGAAAAAAAAAACAAGATAAAAAAGCAGAAGACGGAAAGGGAGGCGGGATGAAGGCCGACTTGGGACGAAAAAAGAACAGGCGGAGAGGAGGATATTAAATCGGCACAGGAGCCACGGCAGCCCACTGAAATGCGGCTCGGCAAGGGACTGCCCACAGAGGCAGCGTGGCCGATCCGGGCAAAAGCGCAGAAACGTCGTCGAGCGGATGCATAGCCAGTCAGGAACGAGCACGCCATGGGCAGCCTAGTTGTTTGGGTGTGTGCGGCGCACCATTTGCAGAGGCTGTTCTGCAGTCATGGGATGCTGCTGGCTGGTCTGCAAACGCGCCGCCAGCCAACCAGCCGCCCGCCGTCTGCCCATTGCATTCCTTCCCCCTCTCGCACGGCGTTGATCTGCACTCGGCGGCCGCTTTCTGCTTCCGAGTGCCCCGTGGGGGTCTGCTAACAAGGTGCCCGGCAGACAGGCCGCCTGACACGGCAGGGGGGGAGGCGACAGGGTGTGTGTCTGTGAGTGGTCTGCAGCGTGTTCCGGCCACCACGCGGCCCTTACTCAGTTCATTCGGGCCCGTTAGACTCTGTGTCTTTCGTGATGTTTGCACAGTTTTGGTTGTCTTGCTCCTCCTCCCCCTCATCCTCCTCTTCCCCCCCCCCCCCCCCTGCTGTAAAAGAAAGGCCCGCAGTAGCCCAGTGGATCAGGCAGCACTGCATGTCTTGGCGTCCCAAAGCTAGCTGCTGCGGACTCTGGAGTGCTGTTTTGGGTTGCTGAGCCTTATGTGCTGGCCGAAACGTGATATTGTTCCGCAGGTCATGAGCGCCGGCCGCTTCCGCCACATCCGTCATTGACCAAGTGACCATACCCAGAGGAGAGCCGCTGCCGTGCTGGGAGTCCGGATGCTGACTGCGCGGGGCGGGCGGGCTTGGGCCGACTGCGTGGCTGGAGACGACTGGCATAGGGTTGCGATGCTTTTTTCTGTAGCCTTGCAGTCCAGATGCAGTCAGTCAGTCAATGTATGCAGGCGTCGGCCAGGCAGGAAGGCCGCCGGTAGCTCTTTCCTTGTCCATCAGTGGCTGTGCATCTCTTTACTCGAAGGAAGTCGCGGGGCCTCGCGGCCTGTTCGCCTTGTTTCCCCCGCCACCCCTGCCCTGGCTCCCAGCGCACCGCGCCCCCTAGTGTACCTGTCTGGCGCGCCAACGAGCACCAACGAGCGCCAACGACCCGCTATCCCACGCACAGCCTATTTTAGTTGCCGTGCCCCATTTTCTCTCTTTCGCCCCCCCTTCGGCGCCCCCCCCCCCCCCCCTCCTCCCTCCCCCTTCCCCCGGGCGCTCATCACAAAGCCCTCTTTTGTGCGTTTCGCCTCCGGATCCCAGACGGTGCCGCCAGACCTGCTCAGCTCCATTTCTGCACAGCTGGTGTGCTTTTGCAACGTTCCTGCAACGTCCAGAGCGCAGCAGCTTCGGTCCCGGCGCCCGTGGTCTGGTTTCTCTCATGGCCAAGGAACCCGGCGGCGCTACGGTGGCGCACGACTCTCTCGAGAGCCCCGAAGCCGGCAGTGACGAGGACGGCAAGGCGGCCCATCGACGGCCCCTGCGCTCGGCTCCTGCTGCAGGCACAGCAGCACATCCGGGCGCGGGTCTTTTCCGAGAGGCTTTCGCCAAAGTATCGCATAGCAACAACTTGGCGCCCGGCGGCTTGCGTCAACGGCAAGCGGCGGCGAATCCGGCTTCCTTGTCGCGTACCGCGGGCTTCAGCTCCTTTCAGTATGAATCGCCGCGGCAGGCGTATTATCCCGGCATGGGAACTAGCCCTGCGTGGCATAGCAGCGCCGGACCTCATCGCGCTGCCTTTGCGCCGGGGCATACTCGGATCACCATGGCGGGAGACTTTTATCCGTCCTTTAGGTCCAACGACTGCTGGAGTCCCTTTTCCAGGCTCGGGGTGCGTCCCAAAGACGGCGGCGACACCTCCCATTCTGACAGCCACAGCCAGTCTGCACCGTCTGTCGTGCAGGACAAGCCGCTGTCGGGTTATGGCCCCGAGTTTCAGCCGGCCGCCGCCTCGTTTTGGCTTCCCATGGGGTCCCCGATGGTGTCGCTGACCCGCGCGCAGTCCGGGCCGGATGAACAAGATACGAGGAGAGTGCGGCACGCCTATGATCTGCGCAAGCAAGTCTACGCCGAGCGACAGAGACTGGAGCAGATCCGAAGAGCCATGGCCGAGAAGCGCGAGGAGATGAAGGCGGTTCGGCAGCAGCGACGCGAGGAAGAGATCCGGCTGCAAGAGGCCCTCCGGGCCAACCTGCGGGGGAAGTCAAAGAAGAAGGCCGACTACCGCTTTCTCGTCGACGCCCTTGACACGATCCAGAAGCTCCAGAGCGAGTCCAACGGCATGGATCTGGAGTACGAGGCCTTGGAGGAGAAGCTCAAGGAACACGACAGCGCGCTGGTGCTGCTGGATACAACCTATTTCGACAACTTTCTCAGCATTGGCGGGCTCTCCGGCCCCGACCCGAACTGGGGCCAGCAGCTGGATGCGGACCATCTGCACCAGCAAGTCAGTGGCATGTCCGGGGCAAGGGCCAGCCATCTGGGCGACGCATCCGGCTCCGACTCCAAGATGGTCTCGGTGGACGAGGCAAGCAAGAGTGCGGGGGGGCACGACGGCGGCGGCGGCGGCGGCGGCGGCAATGACGGCGGCAGAAATGGCGCGAGCCCTGATGACAGGGGACTCGGCGGACTCCCTCTCCATGGTGGTGGGGGTGCCCGGAACACCCTGGCTGATCTGGCTGGCCTGGACGGTCAGGAGCGGACGGAAGCGCCAGGCTGCCAGGACGACCGCGCACCTTTTGAGCTTTCCGAGCTGCGGTGCATATCAGGCGAGCGCCCTGCGTCTGTGCACCCGTTGTACGCCTCTCTTCTTGATGCGATTGGGGACCAGAAGCTGGCCGAAGAGCGCTATGGGGAGCTCAAGCTGCAACGCGATGAGGCCATGCTGCGGATCGAAAAGGCGAAGCTGATTGAGAAAAGCCGTCGCAATGACATTCTGTGGGATGCCGGGGAGTGGGTCGAGTTCCGGCAGTCGCTGCTGGACGAGCTGGACGAGCTGGACGAGCAGGGCGAGCAGGGCGAGCAAGGCCAGGGCCGCTTTGGCCGCATTCTCAGCTCGTATGCGTCAGAGATGGACAAGACATTCCTGGCCGAGTACGGGGCCAAGCGAAGAGCGGCGCGCAAAGAAGTGGCCGACCAGAAGCAGCAGGTGGACCGCCTCCGCGAGCATTGCGTCCGGTACGATGCCATGCCGCGGATCTTTCCCTACAAGGAGGAGCTGGCCATCTTTGGCAGCATCGAGGGCGGCCGCATCACCGACGAGGGCCAGTTCAAGGACCTGGAAAACGAGATCCTGTCGGCCATCCCGGTCCTGGAGAAGGAGGGCCCGGAGCCGGCCCTGCTGGACAGCCCGTACTTTCCCATCCTGCTGCTGAGCCCCAAACACGTGCTGGAGGAGCCCGTGCTGACGTCCAAGGCCGCGCTGCGGGCCGCGCGGACCCAGCCCCGGGGCCGGGCCGGCCGGGACCGGCGCGTGGCCGACGCGCTGAAGGAGTACTCCACCGAGACCATGCTCACGCGGGCGCTCGAGGGCAACAAGACCGACTTTATCAACCGCTGGCTGCTGCAGCAGCTGCGCATGTCGCCGCTCGAGGTCGAGCGCCTCTACTCCGTCTTCACCAGCAGCCTCAAGGTCATGAACGTGGCGCGCTGGCAGGAAGACGTGCTCTATTTCTGGTCTCGCGATAGCTGCAACGTGCCCCCTCGGCTGCGCGGCGTTCCCGTGGCCGGCCCGAGCAGTGCCGGGTCCGCCGGCGGCGCCGGCGCCGGCGCCGGCAGCGGCAGCGGTAGCGGCAACGACGCTGCATCCGGTGGTCCCTCGCCACAAGAAAGTGATTCCGGCGCGCGAGAACGGCAGCCCCCGGCGGACCGCACAAACATCCACCAAGAGGCACGAGCAGGCCTCGGCCCCGCGTTCCCTAAACGTCCCTCCCTCTGACAGCTGGCGCTGTTGAACTGACTCTTGATGACTTTTGCTGCTGGGTCTTGCAAGCGCTGCCACCCAGGGCTTCTGTTTTTTTGTTCCTGCAGACTCCACGCTGCTTGGCGTTTTTGCTGTTGTTTGTCGGCTGAGCGTCTGAAGATTTGTACACTATATACACGCCTCTGCGGCTTCGCATTTACACTTGTGGACTGGGAGAGTTTCTCTTGTCGGGCTTTTCCTTTTTTTTGGGGGGGGGGGGGGGGGCTAATAAGGGGGCCGGCGGCTGGACATATCACCATGTATTCTGGGTATTTCAACGTGCTTTGGATTTAAGACTTTTCACGAATGGGCAGGCGTCCTCCTGGCCTACATGGCCTCTTTCTTGACATACTTGCTACGTCAATGTTTCGTTATGCTTCAGCTGGCGGATATATCTCTTGCATCCAAAGATCAAAGGCCGGTCGGCAGTCGCCGGACAACGTTGGGCCAACCACTGCTCAGCTGGTGACTTGGTCTTTGTCTATTTTATACCCCAAAGCATTGACCAGATTTGTGCCTTCTGTGCCAATTTGTACGTATGCAGGCCACCGACAGTTCCGTGTCTGCTTCTGCAGAGGCATGGCGCCTTCGGCAGCCGTCTCTCGAGGCCGTTGCCAAGCAGGCGCCGCAAAAGGGATTCCTTGACTTGGTCCTGGCTCATCGGCGCGTTTCGGCACAAGGCCGTGATCAGTCCAGCCGAGCATCGAGAGCATGGCCCAGCTCGGGAGACCGGAAAACCGCCTGGGCCCCAACCGCTCCTTGTTGTCCGCAACAGTATCAGGTTGCAACAGAATCAGGAGAGCAATGCCCCCCTTTCCGACACCGGACAATCAACAACAGCCACAGGCAGCCCCCCGGAGTAGGACAATAAGGCCGAAATGGCGCACGAGCTCGCGCCAGTAAAAGACAAAATCAAAAAAAAAAAAAAAAAAAAAAAAGGGCCGGCAGTCTCCGCCAAGGCGCTCTGTGCATATCCCACATGACGGCCCCGCTGATCGAAGCGTTGCTTTAGGCGGGCATGCTCCAATCATGCCGGTAAAAGGACCGTCTCACACCGGTAGCCCCGGCATTTCATTCTTTGGTACAGGGCGGCGGCACGAAGGCAGAGGCGGTGAAATCGGTACCTAACAGGTGTGGAGCCCGCTCTTCTTCCTTCCGAACCTGATGGCTTTTTTCCATATACATGCTGCTTAAAAACGGGGTCGGCCTTACAGGGTTTGGGTTTGGAGAGAACCTGGTAAGATGGGGGGGGGGGGGGGGTTGGTGGGGGGGGGGGCCCGCCCCCCGGCGTTGGGGTGAGCATGCCCCCCCGTTTTGCCGCCGAACAGTTGGAGGGACGAACAACACACCGCTGA
>JADHKI010000092.1:0-57466 GCA_019925645.1 Graphilbum cf. rectangulosporium
TAAATCAAATCACCCCTACCCCTACCCCTACTCCTACATCTCGGTCCGCTCTGATTGGCTATAACCAACTTCGTTGTAGCCAAAGATTCTGCTACCATTACACTCGAGCTGTCGGGTAAACACCAGAGTCACCACGCTGCAAAAAGCTGGGTGGATGCTTTTCTCATGATTAAAATTCCCACTAGCTCGGCCACATCCCCCCACCGTGCACCGACACTTCAGGAGTTTTCAGTCTCTTTGTGGCAGAGTAGAAATAGGGTTACTTACCAAGGGCCGTTCTCTCTTACCATCTTGAATTGTTGTCCTGCGCTGGAGAAATTAAAGATGAGCCTTTGCTAATGCCAAAAGCATCTTGACCCTCTTTAGCAAATCGAAGCCAAGTCTCATTAGCGTCTCTTTATGATGGTGCCACTTGGCGGGGAATCAAACTGGGCCGAGCCGTCCAATAACATTACTGACCAGATCCCTCATTTACACAGGTCCAACCTTTGACTTTATCGGCGTCGGCTTCCTTGCCTTTGGTGAGGACCCGGTGGTTGGGAAGCTTCGTAGTAACAAGACGAAGCTGGCGGTCCTCCTGCTGAGAACCGCATCATTGGCGCTGGGTATAGGTGTAACATGTGACTGAACTGTAATACAGCGTGTCGCCTACTGAGGTCTCTTCGGCTTTGTTGTTTTGGAATTAACGTTTAAGCTCGGGCAACTTCCTTCGCCACCGAGATTCCCCGTCATTGCACTTACTTAACCTCTGCGTCTAAAGTTTGAATCGTTGTGTAACAAGTTCTTATTTTAAGCATCGGCAGGTGTCAATTATTCATCTTACAAGTCTCTGGATACGCTATGTACAAAAAACAGATGGCGCTCTTCACAAAACAACATTTTCCCGGACGAAACGATCAAAATTTGTCCTGGTTGGCGTTGGCCATAAGCATGGTGCTGTTAGGCTTGTATTTCTTGGAAAGCAGGCGAACATTGTACTCGACATCAAGGACGGCGCCCTTGGGGTCGTTGACAGCGGGCTGGAAGTCGAGTACCAGATCGGGCTTGACGGCGGACACGGTGTCGGTCTCGAGGTAGGGGTCGTCCTTGGGGTAGAGCTGGGCGGTGACGCCAATGTAGTCGTCGTGGGTAACCATCATATGGATGTGGGCGGGCCGGTAAGGGTGGCGGCCCATGAGCTTGAGGACTTCGGCTGAGGGCCCGCTGGTGTCGATGGCATACTCGGTCGGCTTCAGGCAGTAGAACCAGAACTTGCCGTTCTCATCTGTGCGGAACTTGCCGCGCAGGTTGTTGGGCGTCTGGTTCTCGGGGTCGAACACGTCGTACTTGCCATTGGTGCTGGCCTGCCACATGTCAAAGACAGCGCCGGCCACGGGCTTGCCCGTCTCCGCGTCGCTGATCGTGCCGTGGAAGTGCGTCAGCTGCCCGTCCTTGGGCATGTTCTGCACCACGCTGCCGCCGAGCTCGCGGAACGGCGTGTTGGGCGACCAGAAGGGGCCCAGGATGGCCGACGACGTGGGCGCCACGCCCTTGTCTGTCACCACCTTGTGGTTAATCTCGTCGACAAGCCTGGTGATCGGTCAGCATGGTATCTCACAAATTGCAAAGGACAATGGAAACTCACGATTCGACGCCCAGGATATCGCACAACCGCCACGCCTCGTTACGGTTCTTCTTGTATGCCTGGCCGATCGAGTTGATGTAGTTGACGCCAATGACCCACTCATCCTGCGTCAGCTCGACGTCGCGGCAGAAGTCGTGCAGGTGGCGGATAAGCGACGCCATGATCTGGCGGTTCCGCGGCGTTGTCTCTGGGCTCATGAGGCCGATGACATGGTCGGTAAAGTTGGGGTCGAACTTGCTGTTGCCGTTGGTAGCCATGTTGAGTTGTGGTGTTTTCTGTGTAGATTGTAGATTGTGTTTTTTTTTCAGGAGATTTTTTCTTGAATCTGACAATGGAATTGAATTCTTGACCTCTGCTTTGCTCCTGTCCGATTCCCCTCGTCCACCGGGCTGCCCGATTTTATATGTTCGCTAATTAGCGGCTGCCCGCCTGGACCGTGGGATTAACTTTTTGCCCAAGCTGCCACCAGCGCTACGGCGACGATCCACCAACATTGGCGAGCGTGGAATGTGTTTTGCCCCTCCCCCTCCCCCGCCAGGCTGTGGAGAAAGGTAAAGCCGGGCGAATCGCAGGCTAGCCGTTGTTTCTTTATCAGCCGCTGTCGCACCCGGCCCCGCATCTTTAACAAGCGCCTTCTCGGGGGATCTTTTTTTCCCCCTCGTTCCCTGACCTCCCGCAAGCTCCGCGTTGCGCAACCTTGTCGAGTCGCAAAAGCACGTGACGCTCTCACAGACCGGCCAGGCCGGGCTGTCGGTTGCCGGCTGACCAGCCGGCTATCGCGCCACTTGAAAGTCAAGTGGTGCTGTCACCCACAACGCCACAACGCTACGAGCTTGTATTTCCCCACATTCGGGTTTTCCCCGCTTAGATCTCGGCAGCCATTTGCGTAGGTGCATTCCGTACTCGAAGGAGTCACTTGTCGAATGTTCAAGTTGGCGAAGACAGCCACAAAGGCAGTCACAAGCAATCAGAGCAGGTTCTTGTGCCTACTCGGCGGTTTATTGCAACACACCGGGATATCCGATTTGCCCGCAAACCTTGAGACTGTGCACTTTGCTAGTTTTCCTGCCGTTAACATTGCCAGTGTCGGTAAAGCCTGCCCGGTGCGGAAACCCCTACATAGCTGCGCGAGTCAACGCAATCAAGTAGCAGCAACTTGTCGGGCACAATGTCCCCCATATTCCACACACGGTGCATAGCCGACAACTACTGTGACTACCTTCCGGGATTCAAGGTCCCGATGTGCGTCCTACCCTGCAGTACACCTCCAGATCTAGCACCTGCTTCTGCGCATTGTCCCCTGCCGGAGTGAGACCCGTGAGTAGTTCTGTGAAGACATACGAACGGACCAAGAGTATTGTCAGTGGGAGGCTTCAGGCCTAGTTGTGATCAAGAACAAAGGTATATTTAGATAAGAGTAAAGTTGATGATCCTTCGAACGCACAAAGGATCAGGGTTTACAACTGACTAAGCCTACTTATTCATCCCTTGCTGACTTATCCCTCCTCAGCACGAGTAAGAGTCTCATTTTGTTATTATTATTATTATTATTTGATCTAACGTCGAGGGATGGTTAAACTAGGTCTCATTTTGTTGATCGCAAGCGCGCTGTTTTACACTCTTTCTTAAAAAAATTTGTTCAAGCACTGTATGTTCAATGTCAACAGCAACGATGTCGAAAAAAAGAGACGAAAACCGCGGCAGCGACGAAAGTATGTCGTCCGGCGAGACTGATCCTACAACCATTTCGACGGCTAGTGTCGATCCTGTTCTTCCCCTCCTCTGCCCCCCAACCCAGGAAGAAGCCAAGGCTTACTATTCATATTTGCCTTCACATCCACTCTTAATCGGCCGTACGTCTTCCGGTGTCCAGAAATGGGAGCAAGTACTGTTAAACCCAGGGGAGCCCTTTCTACAGTACCAACACAGACTTTTATCGCCTATCGGCAAGCACTTGATTGTGGAGCGTTGGGGCACCGTCAAGGACCAGGTTGTTGCTGCACTTTCTGGGCTCCCGTGGACCTCCATCGACGTGTTCCGCATTGGTTTCAACAATAAACCTATCTTGGAGCGACCAGTTGTGGTCTGGGTTGGGATCGACAATACGGCACAAGTTCCATGGGAACCAGTTGCGTCTAGTCTTCGAAAGTGCCGCATGGTTCTCGATGCCGCTGGCCTGGTAGACGTTGAGTGTGAGATGCGGGCGTCCAAACTGGTCTCTTTGGCGAAGCATTTGCAGAAAGTTCCACCTCTCTCCCTTCGCGCATACGGAAAGCACTTAGCAGACTATGCACGGCCTTTTACAGCCTCGGTTGGAGGTCCGATTTACCCCGTCCGACATGATAACTGGGTCGGCACATTATGCGTATATCTACGCTCGACTCGCTCCGATGATCCGAGATATTGGGCTCTCACCTGTCGCCATGTAGCATTTCCAAGCTCGCTATATACCAAGAATGCACACTACCACCGGAGGAACAATAGCGAGCCCCAGTCCAGCATGGCCTCCCCGAGCGCTGATGTTGTTCTTGAGACGGCAACGGACCTTTTTACGATGAAAGAAAGAATCCAAAACGAATTACAAAGAGAAGAATCACTAGAGCTACAGCTTGAACTCCAGGGAATAATGGCACTCTACGAAGCTGTAAAACCATTCAAAGATACATGCGCTCGCATCATCGGCAGCGTCTTTTTCGCACCACCGATTGGACCGGGCGAAGGTGCGCCTTATCCATGGACACGGGACTGGGCATTGATTGAACTCGACAAAGACAGATTCCATCTTGCCGAACTGGTGAATGAAGTTGACCTGCGCACAAAGGAACGATATGCATGGATAGCGCTCCAAAAGTCCTTGAATCCAAATGTGCGCAACAGAAAAAAGTTTGTTTTCCCATCGGATGGCCTCTTGCGTCTCAGTGGTATTATTCCCGTCAAGGAAATTCAGAATCCAACCACATTAGACAGAGATGGAAACGAGTGTATCCTAGTTGGAAAACGAGGGGCCACTACCGGCCTTACGTGGAGTTGTCCATCTGAACTAATGTCAGTGACACGCAATTGCGTTCCGGGCGGTGGTGACTTTATCTCGACAGAATGGGCAGTCAAGGGAATTGTGGGAACCCCGTTTTCGGCATGCGGCGACTCGGGTGCGGCGGTGTTTGATGCTCAAGGAAGACTGGGCGGCATGCTGACTAGGGGATCAGGCGACAGCCAAGCTGGAATTGATATCACCTATGTAACGCCGATGGAGTTTTTGTTGGAAGACATCTCAAAGGCACTAGGAATAGGTGTCGCCTTGTTGTAAAGATGGCGACAAAGAGGCAAGCAAAGGTTGTATTTTTAGTATCACAACATTAGTTACGACTGTTATGCCGTATTACGTGGTCAGTCACTAAATCAATGCCGATGTCATACATACTCTATCTTGAAAACCCAGCAGTATTGTTCCTTCGCCAACAATTCATCAGAAACCAGTATCTGCAACGTAGATTTGCCGTGCACCGTAGAGAATTTCCAAAACAAGGGTTCAGAGGCATTGGCGTTTAGGAGAGTCAAAGTATCATGCTCTACAATGGGGATGGGTGCTTCGATGATAAGAGTTTCATTGGAAGTAGGCACCGGCTTTTCAAGGAACAAGATGTAGAATGCATCCTCGGTTTGCGTGAACCTGACATCTGGGCCTTGTAAAAGCTCACTCTGCACAAACCAGTATGTGGTGTTGTAGATGGCCTCTCCGTGTTCTTTGATCCAGGTTCCGGCAGCACGAAGGTTATCAATCTCGGTCTGGACAATGCTTCCGTTGGCTAGAGGCCCAATGTCAAGCAAAAAGTTGCCGTTCTTTGACACCATGTCCACAAGTGAATACACGATCTTGCTAGCATTCATGTAAGACTCCGTGGCAGTGGCGCGGTTGTAGCCATAACTGTAAGGGTCCATTCCTTGATTGCTCTCCCATTTGCGGTGCTGGGCGACAGAAAATGTCTGGTACTCTGGCGTGTCAAAGTCTGCCGCCTCGGCGATGCCACAGCGAGAGTTGATCGTGACCTGCCGGTTGTCCTCCCGGGCTCGGTTCCACCATTTGGCAGCAAAGTTGGCGGTTCCATTGGCGGCACCACAGTCGCACCACATGATATCAGTGCTGTAGTTGTACGCAAGCAGATCCATTTGTGGGACTAAGAGGTCTGTGACGAAGTCGCCAACAGGGATGCGGCCTGTATAAGGCTCTTCGACCCCTGTGTAGGGATTTTTGGCAAGAATACCCGGCCAGGAAAGTGTCGATGGGTCTTCATCTTGGTCAAAGCCATACGGGCCATAGTCCGGGTTGAACCACTCTGGCAGCGAGAAGTATGTACCCCGCTTCAGTCCTGGCTGATACTCTTCGGAAGCATCAAACAGCTCTCTGACAAGATCTCTTTTCGGGCCGTAGTGAATAGACGAGCGATTTGTTGTGTTGGCGGCATCGAATAGAGTGAAGCCATCGTGGTGTTTGGTTGTGAGTACGAAGTACTTGGCACCCGCATCGGCAAAAAGATCAACCCATGCCTTTGCGTCAAAGGCAGAGGCAGTGAACTCGGCAAAAGTGTCGTCATAAGCCCACTCCTCGCCAAAAGTACGGCGCCGATAGTCGAAAAAGTCTGACTTGTCCTTCTGTGGATGGTGTGTCGAGTACCACCAGAACCATTCAGCATAACTCTCATATGGAGTGCTGTTTCCCCACCCGGTCACTGAGTACGGGCCCCAGTGAATGAAGATGCCAAACTTTGCATCATTGAACCAATCAGGGCTTTCATGCTTTGACAGTGTGGCGGAATCGGGTGTCCAGGCGTTCACGAGGCCAAGCTCAACTCCGAAAAAGGTCGTCGTCTTATACTGCCCTTTACCTCGTAGTACAATCTGAACCGTCGAGACTTCCAACCCAAAAGCTTCTTTCGGTCTCACTGCAATCTTGACAATTTTCTGGTCCCCCGGACATAAGCGCTTGATCAAAGCGGTTTCGGCGGTTTCATAACCGGGTGCAGTCAGGGAGACCTCTAGCTTTTCTGGCCCAGAGATGCATGTGCCGCCGGCATTGTTAAGAATAACCTCGACAATCTGATTACCCTTCTCTGACCATTTCTGGGTTGGGCGCACGTCTTGAACAACGACACCATTCTCGGCGCTCTTCCACAGCGAAACGGCAAATAAGTGCACACGGCCGGTAGTGCCATTATTTGTGACGGGCAACGTGATTGAGACCAGCTTCTTCTCGCTTGGCAAAGACGCCGTGCGCTCGAAAATGTGTGTCGTGTTGAAGTTGGTATCATTAGACGTAAAGCGATATGGGAAGACAATGGCACCTCGGTTGATGGTAAGCTTGCCGTACCAGTTGAGTGTGCGTAGTTCGTACTTTGTTGTAGTGTTGTCTGCAAAAACAAAGACGACATCACCCACCACCGTGGCATATTCCACGTCGCCAGCAATCAGAAAGGATGCCGAAAAGTACTGTTCCTCATCCACGTGAAGGACCTGGCCGTTACAGATAACATTGTCTGGCTTCCTTGGTCCGTTGTACCCAGGAAAATTGTAAGAGATACCCGTATCTAGCGAGACAAAATGTCTTGTGTTAAATGTCGGTGCCGGATATGACTGGTTTTTCACGTCAAATGCGCCCTCCCCTGGACTTCTGCCGAAAGCTTTGTTGTTATAGAATTGCGAGAGCTCAAGTGGAACGGACGCTGCTCTGAGCGTCGAGGGCACTTTGTCCACAATGGCCGCCGCATCCACATACGCGGACATAGCAAGCAAGGCCAAAAGGCCGCGATTGGCGATTTGATTCATCTGAAACATGCAATTTCTTGCAAGCAAAACGCGCCGTGATACAAAAAAATCGAGACACAGCGCGTGGAAAGTCAAACCCGTCGGTATTTTCTGGTATTCGTACATTTCCTACTGTTATATACTCATAGCTTACGCCGTAGTACAAAGCAACGTAGGGTTTGACAAGGATATTATGGGACGCCGTTTAAGATAGGATGGTTTACATGCCAAGTACCGTTAGCAAGCTCGTTCGACCATGCCGATCTGTCTACTCCGTACTCCGTACTCCGTACCCCGTACCCCGTACCCCGTACCCCATTTACCCCGTTTACTCCGTCTACTTTGTAGTATAAAGTAATCGTCGATGGCATTAACGAATAATGTCCGGCTGCGTATAATAGATCGCCATCGCCAACCACCACTAACAAGCGACTGTATCTACTTCGTAAATGATTATAGAGTTTAATTGCGTCATGTGTATCAGAGAGAAGCAAGAGCACTGCTGGTAAGACTCACTCGTATCTTACGTCGTATTGGCGTTATCTTAAAAGTGGGAATTACTGTATTACTTTTAGAGAGGCTAATGCGGCTACTGCGTAGTATTGTTCCCAGTTCACCCTCGTAGCAAAAGATATCGGGATTATTTCAACGCGATATTGAGATAGTGATATTTGAATACAAATGCGTAGATAAGGTGGTGTAGGGGACTAAGTGCCGCTTCCATATACGTACATGATAAACTGTTACTTACTGTGTTATCATAAATGTACACCTTTGATATTTTAGATATGGCACGTATGTAAAACCGCCATTATATTTATAATATTAGCCGTAGAATTGAGATCATTGAATTAAGTCTGATAACTGCTCCGTCAGGTTATTGAACTTAGATGATCATATAATGCTGAACGGTGTAAGTATTTGTTAGACGTAAGGCCTATGTTGCGTTTGTGCGAGCTATCAGCTATCTGCGAACTGTTGGTTCCGTGATACTTGCTGTAATAATCTGCCATCTAACGTTTGTTTTTCATCATTCCAGTCTGAACCTAGCCTTACTAGAAACGTCCTAAAAATAATCAGGCAGTACTTTCACGGCTTTACTACCTTCGATTGTCGTTGTCGTCGGCTCTGCGCCTATCATCACTACAATAGATCTCACCCACTCACTAGTACGGTTTTCCCAACTGTTCTCCCTTAGAAACTAGGCGTATACCTTACAGTAAGCGAGCATGGAAAAGCAAGTAGTAACTTACGAGTGCATAGTTCCTCGCTGTAAAATCACATCACCCGGCCTGCAGATGGTCTCCCGAGTGCTACGCACAGAACCGCTATTTTCAGCAGGCTCGTCGGGAGTAAGAAGCACGAACTCGCCAGAAACAATAATGTTATAATCGGTAGTGGAGGTGCGATGCTTGACTGCATCAATACCGTATTTATTACACGCAAAAAATCACTGCATAACTTGGAAATGCGCACCATGGGAACAGCCTGTCCGGGGGCAAGGTCATTGAAGCGGATGTTGGCGCCTCGTGGGATTGCAAGAGCACCACCGGGTGGCTCTCGGGGTGTTATGTCCCTTTGGATCAGATATTTCGTAATAACGAGGTATGTGCATAAAGCTTACATGCCACTGTTGTTCGTTGGCACGCTGTCGTGAGTAAAGACTGTTGCGCGTGCACTGCCGCCCCCCAGCTCATCATGCTGGACAAGATGTTCACTCGTAACATGGACGGCTGGCTCGGCGGTCAAAGTGTCCTGGAATGCCCTAGGTAAGGGGAGGTTTGCAGTGACAATGCGACGAGGAGATGGGAGTCGGTTAGCCATAGTTTTTTTTCTCCCAAGGGTAGAAAGTTCGGGGAATGTCAAAAGTAAGAGATGGCACTGTCTTCACCAGTGACACTATCCAGTTTCGACATAAGCGAAAACATGGTCTAGCCTTATCACTGGCGCGCAGGTAGAAAGCATCCGCTACATGGCTTACGGTCCGAGATCCGAACCGGCAAGATAACCGGCGTGGGAATAACTCGGCTGGCGACAGCAAACAATGCAGTGCAACACAAGCTTTGCGAATTGTAAAGAAGTGATGCTTTCAGGCTGCTAAAGAAGGCTTATGCCGGTAATTATAAAGCTTCTTTACCGCAGCACCGGGAACGTCTTTAGTGATCTTTAAATCACCAAATCTTCTAATGTAGATCGCCAATATGTTTGGCATTTATTCCGCAAGAGGACGGAAGCTCCAGCTGCTGATCCAGTTTGGATCGGCCTTGGCGTAAGACACTTTACAACACACCGTTTCGACGACGGAGCTAACACAGTATCTTTCTTTGCATCAGCTTCACACTCTTCGGTTGGGATGCAGGTGTGATCTCGGGCGTTATCTCGACTCCTTACTTCCTGAGAACGGTAAAATACAACGGCAATGACGAGCTTCTCACCTTTTGTGTGGCTGGAATCCTGCTGGGCGATGTCTTTGGTTGTCTTTTGGTGTCCAACTTTGCCTTTCGTGTCGGACGACGTTTATGCATTATTGCCGCTTGCGTAGGTCTTTCTCCTGCAGAAATGTCTGATGAGGTTTGCAGACTAACACAAGCATCAGTACGTTGGAATCATCGGCGTTATTCTACAAGCCTCGACATTTTCCACGACACAGATGATTATCGGTCGCATTATTCTTGGGTTTGGCAACGGCGCAATCTCTGGTACGTTTCCAGGGTTCTGCTCTTTTCCTTTTCCTGCCTTCAGTTCTGGGTACCTTTATGTCCTTGGATCATCAAAATAACACAAAAAGCTCTTGTCCCTGCCTTTGTGCAGGAAAACGCGGTGCGGAAAGAAAAGGTGCGGACAAACGATGTTATGGTAACCATTGCATACGGTGTCGCAGGCATCGCTCTAGCCAATTGGGTCGACTATGGGATGTACAAGTCGAAAAATATAAACGCATGGAGAGCGCCCATTGCGGTGCAGGCCTTCTTTCTGATTGGGGGCCTGATTGTTTTCCATGGTGTGATGGAATCTCCTCGCTGGCTCTACGCCAAGCACAGGGTTGCCGAGGCTGACGAATCACTGTCTCGTCTGATGGGTGTCCCGGTTTATGACGAAAACCTGCAATGCCTGAGGCAGGAGATCATGGCTTCGGTCAGCTTGGAAGAGCATGAGTCGCAAGAGTCTTCGCTGAGCTTCCGATTAATGTTTCAAGACAAGTCCGAGACTCGGGTTGCCAAGCGCATTTGGCTTTCCTGGATTGTTGCACTGGGTGCACCGCTGTTTGGTGGTGTAAGTATCCTCTTTCCACGGAGACGGGAATAGAAGCTCACCAGATGGCTCAACCACAGAACGTCATTGTCTTTTACGGCAGCTCCATATTTTCCGCGCTCGGTCTGGATACCGGGACAATCCAGATTTGCACGGCTACACTACAGACAGCAGCACCCGTCGGGATGATCTTTGCATTCTACCTCTTGCCTCGCTTTGGGCGTCTTCCGTTGCTGTTGCTCGGCGGCGCAGGCCAGCTTGTCTGTATGGTCTTGTTCACCATCCTGGCCAACTTGGGCTCACGGGCCACGCCAACAACGCAGTGGGTGGCGATCGGCTTTTTGTATGGGTTCCAGTTTGTCAACGGCTTGACCTGGCTCTGGTTGCCGTACCTGTACTGTGTCGAGATTGTCCCGACTCGCTTTCGCGGGCAGAGTATTTCCATTGGAAACGCCACCTTTTGGGCCATGGCATTTGTCGAAGTCTATGCGGCGCCAATTGCTCTAGACAGAGCGACTGGTGCGCGCATTTTTGTCTGGTTCTGCATTACAGGCGCAGTTGTTCTAGGTCTTGTGTTTTGGCTGGGAAAAGAAACAAAGGGGCTATCGCTTGAGCAGATCGACCTCCTTTGGGCATCGGTTGAATACAAGCAAAGCAGCGCAGAGGCTGTGGCTGTGGAGGTTTCCGGAGCCAAAAAGAAGATACTGGAAGACCAAGAGACAAGTTCGGCTTGAGACAGGCGTCTTCGCTCTGATATAGTCAAGAATAAAGGACTGCGCTCCAATGAGTCTCTAGAAGCATATCCTCCGCAGAAACTGATGATTCTCACCAGGCGTTTACCAGTGCAGTTATATCTACAACGATTTTGTCTCGGCCGTTTCTTCACTCATTGTTCCGAGAAAGCACTCCCGAAACTCAGCTTTGGCCTTGAATCTGCGTCTTCAATGTCTTCTAACATCGGAACTTCAAACTGCAATTCAAGCACGAAATTGACGAAAAACAAAAAAAAAAAAAAACCCCAAAAAAAACCAGATTATCACCCGCTCACCAATCCAAATACGGCACAATATCGCAGTCCTCGCTCGTGTCAAATTTCTCATATCGTGCCAGCAACTGGCCGCCGCGCCACGTCTCGGCCCGGCGCAGACAGCCCGGGGCCGCTGTCGCCTCCCCGGTGCTGCCAGCCGCCCTCGCCGTGACCCAGCTGCCGAGCTGCTCGGCTGTTAGATGGGCGCCCAGAGGCAGGCCGTGGTCGACGTCGGCTTTACCAGCGCAGAGGAAAACCGTGGCCACGAAACTCTGTTCGTGCTCTGCCCTTGTGTCGCTGCCCTTGCCCGACTTTGACCCTTTGCCCTTTCGCTGCACCTTTGTGTCGCTCCCCCTGCCCTTTTTGTGAGACAAGGCGGCCTGCGGCACAAAGTACACACTTCGCTGGAGGACAGAGTTGGGCAGATAAACGTCACCAGAGTTGGTGCAGACGGCATCCCGCGAGGAGTCGGGGACGATAAAAGGGGCCAAGTCTGCGCCCGAGGCTGCGGCGGACCCGGTGTATAACGGCACACGCAAGATGCGCAGGCGGTGTGCGCTCTTGGTCACATAAAGGTGGTCTGGCGTCCAGGAGAGGGTGAGGGGCAGCCGAGAAGGGTTGAGGCGGTCGTCGGAGGAATAGATCATGTCGAGGTCAAAGGCAAAGCGGTGGACGAGGCGGGGGGGGCTGCGCTCGAGCTTGGCCTGAGACAGGCGGTAGGTGGACAGCTGGATGCGCAGGCCCATGAGGGGGATGGTGCCCGTTTCGGTGTCGGAAGCGGCGCGGGAACCACTAGTTGTCGCCATGTAGCCGTGCAGCGCAGCGAGATGCAGGTACTGGCCGCAGGCGGAGAAGCGGCACTGCACCGAGATCTCGCAGCTTGCGGCGTAGTTTGAGCTGACGATGCGCGTAAAGTACGTCTTGTGCGTGTAGTGCACAAACAAGATCTCGTTGCCGCCCAGCGGCCACACCAGCAGCGGCCGTGTCGGGTGGAAGACGGGCGGCGAGGCGTAGAGCGGCCAGGCTGCGCGGCGCTCAAAGTGGAAAACCCGGGTGTCGTCGCTGCCCGTCTGCATAATGCACAGGCGGCACGGACGCGCCTGTGGCGCTGCCTTTGTGCGTCGTGCCGCGTCGAGAAGCCGAGCCACGTCCAGGCCGCGGTCGTAGCTGTTGTCGCTATCAGCATCGTCACTGCTGTTATCTGAGGCCTGGTAGCTATCCGGATCGCTACCGCTGCCGCTGCCGCTGCCGCTGCTACTAGGATTGATTGGGGGCTCGCTTTCGTTCTCGCTGGCTGCTGGTCCCGATCCGCTGTCGGACGACGGGGCATTAATCCCTGCAGGGACCCGCTCGGGAAAGTTGCCGGACAAGACGGACGATACGGATGGCGCCGACGATCCAAGCATTTTACTTTCGGATTTTTCGGAGGCCGCAGACCCATCCATCTTGCTGTCCAGGTCGTCGTCCGTGTCGACGTCTCGTTCCTGCGGCTCGTCATCAAATTCGTTCCACACAAAGTCGTCGTCAATCTCGTCGGAACGGGCCGCCGTCGAGCCCTCGCTCCATGACTCGCGCGCCGAGTTCTCTCTGGTCGAGATGTCGATCTCAGAGTCAAAGTCGGCCGGGATGTCGTCGTCCCGCTCGTTCTCGTCCAAGTCGAGATCGCTGTCGATGCCGTCCGCTTCGTCGTCCTCGCCTGCTGTTGCCTCTGTTGCCCCGTCGTCGGTATCTGCAACTGTACTTGATTCTTTGTTGTCGTTGTCGCTGCCGCTGCCGCTGCCGCTGCCGCTGCCGCTGCCGCTGCCGCTGTCGCTGTCACTGTCACTGTTGCTGTCGCTGTTGCTCTCGCCCTCCGTCCGGCTGCCGCCCGAGAGATCCACAGTGGATGACTCGGCCGCAATGGTCAGAATCTCGGCCGTTACCGCCTCGCCAGCCGTTTTCTTTTCAATGTCTGATTCCACACGACCACGCGAGGCAACGGCAATGTAGCTGCCCTTGCGGGCCACGTCCTCGGCGAATACCACGTCGACTGCCGCAGGGCTGGCCGCCGTAATCGGCCAACTGTCATCTTTGTCGTCTTTGTTGTTTTTGTCGCTGCCGCTGCCACAGTAGTAGATGGTCGAGCCAACTCGGACCACGGTTCCGCACTCTGAGACGGCCACGGGTGCCACACTGGTGAGCTCTCTGTTCTCGGCAACCGACCAGTAGTGCTCCAGGCAGTCTGGCGGCAGGACCAGCTCGGTTGTGGCGGTCAGTTTCGGCCGGCTGCCCGGGCGGAGCAGCCAGCGTTCGCACAGCAGAAGCAGAACTGGCGGTTCGGGGGCCAGGAACAGCTTGAAGATGCGCATCTCGCTGTTGTCAGGGCCCAGAGCCTGGGCCAGACACACGGTGCGGCGGCGGCGGCGGCGGGCATCTGGGTTCTCAAACAGAAAAGCCTTGACGCTGCTCTCGTGGCCGTGCAGAAAGTTGGCCTTGCCGAGTCCGCGCCACCAGCAGCGGTGCAACTGTCCGGGATACGGCCCGAGGATGGCCGAGATGGTGTTGAGATAGTAGCCCCACTCGCTGACGGCGGCGTGGTACTGGGCCAGTAGGCTGGGTCTCTTGTCGGTGTCGGTGTCTTTGTCGTCATCTTTAAACCAGAGTGGAAATACGCGCACAAAATACGGCATCCCATCGTCGTACCCGAAATAGGACCAGACGGCGAATTGGCCTGGGCAGAGATGAGCAGAGAGGCCAAAGTAAAAATCAGGAAAGCAGAGGGCCAAGACGGAAGAGCAACAAAAGAGCAAGACATACCGCCAACGAGCATGCTCTGGATCTGCATGCAGGTAAAGTAGTGCGCGGAGCGCACAAAAGCCTCGACGTCACGGCAGAGCTCGGGGGAATAGTCCAGGTCGTCCATGTGGCGGTGCCAGTACTTTGCGCAGTAGCCCAGCAAGGGCTGGTTGAGAATGTCCTGGCCGCAGGCGGTGACAAAGGTGCCGCTTCCCTTGACGAGCAGGCGGCCGTAGCGCGGCTGTTGCAGGTACTTTTTGCAGGCGAGGGCCAAGAACACTGGGGTGACGCGGCAGTTCTCGTCGGCGGGAAAGATGCAGGGGTTCTTGACCAGGAAGTTGCGTATGGAGCCATGCGAGAGGGCGCAGAGCTCTTTGCGCAGGCCGCCAGTGGACACCGGCTCGACGAGCACCAGTGGCGCGCAGCTGTCGAGGAAGTTGCGGCGGATAAACTGGCACGGCGGCAGATCCTGGCCAGCTGGCACATCGGCAATGTCCAGGGCTTCCCAGAGCTCGTCGAGCAGCAGTGGGCGCTTCGCGTAGACGAGGCAGGAGAAGACGCGGCTGTGAGGCAGTAAGTATGGGAGATATTGGCTAGTACGAAAGAAAAGCAAGGAAAATCTAGGAAAGGGCAAAGAAATCAAAATCAAAGAAAAGGAAATAAAATCAAAACAAAACCAAAAGCAAAACAAAATCAAAATCAAAACAAAATCAAACAAAATCAAACAAAATCAAAATCAAAACCAAGGAAATATAATAGATAATATCAATGCAAAGTAGTAAAGTCAAAGAAACGATGCAAAAGGCAAACCCACGATAGCAGACAGTGCCGGCTAGTCTCGATGCTGCGGAACTTGCGCCCCAGGTATTCCTCGAAGCCGCCCGAGAGGCCGGCATCAATCATGGCCTGGCGCTCCCGCACGGTGACGGCGTCCTGCGAGGCGTCGAGCATCATGCGCGCCCACAGAAAGTTGCCGGCAACCTGGCGCTTGAGCGACTGCAGCATGGCCGCCTTGGCCTCGGCGTCGTCGTCGACTTCAAAGCCGGGCGCCTGCAGAGCGGCGGCAAAGAGCATCTCAATGTCGCGATTGTTGGTGGCGGCCGTCAGCTGGATCTGTTCCATGGACCCCGTGGGTTCCGCCGCCGCCGCCGCCGAGCCGCCCGTCATCAGCAGCTCACGCACCCGCAGACGATCCTGCGAGCTGCACCAGAGCTTGAAGCTGGAGCCGGGCCGATGGGCAAGACCGAGGAAGAAGCTGAGAAGGTCGCGGGCCGCCTTCCAGCGCTCTTTGCTGGCACACTCCTCGTCGAGGCCGTCGACCAGCAGGAACGCGCGCCCGGCCTCGGCCACCAGCCGCTCAATCAGCCGCTGCATGGCCGGCACCGTGGCCGGGCCCTGGGCCGTAGCGTAGACGGCATCGTCCAGCTCGTCGCGGGCAGAGGCGTAGATCTGGCGGAAGAATTGGTCGGCCACGTTGCGGTACAGCGTCAGCAGCTGCTCGTTCTCGTCAAAGCTAAAGTACTGCACCGCCACCACGGCGGCTGCCGTCGAGTTGTCCGAGCCGTGGTCCAGGCTGCTGCCAGCTGCGCTTCCGTCTCCGTCCCCCTCGTCTCCACACAGCACGCGCACCGCGTTGGCACAAACCACCGACTTGCCCACGCCCATGGCGCCGTGCAGCCACAGCACGTTGGCACCTGAGCTGGCATCCTGCCAGTGGCGGAAATGCGCGTCTGCCAGCAGCCACGCGCCCGTGCCGGCCACACGCGCGCGCTCGTGCTGGTACTGGCGCCGGTTGTTGCTCTCGTTGAGCTGTGCGCCACCCGTAATCCACTGGCACACCTCGTGCTTGCGGCGGGCTTTCGGTCAGCCTGGACGTATTCGAGATCCCATGGGTCGACTCGACTGCTCTTTACCCCCCCCCCCCCCGAGACGAACACGCTGAACTCACCCTCGCGCTCCTCCCGCTGGCCGGCCAGCATCTCCGCCAGGACCACGCCGACGTCCTGGTGCTCACCACGGCGCAGGCGCTCCTGTACAATGGGCACCAGCTTGGCCATGCTGTTGCTGTTCTCGGCCATGTCGGTCAGGATCTCGTCGAGGCGCGTCGTCGCAAACGACGTCAGCGACTTGGCCGCCAGCACGAAGCCCGACGCCTGGCACTGCGTCTCGACGCGCGCCCAGAAGCGGATTATGCCCAGATACGACTGCGTCAGCAACTGCTGCATGTCCGCCGACGCCGCAAACAGCTCCTCGTACTCGCTCATGCGCCGCAGCTCCCGCGCCAGCCGCTTCATCTGCCCCTCGACCCGGTCCACCAGCGTGGAATATCGACCGAAGCACTGAATGTTAGCACTCTGTACATTGGTGTGTTTTTAAGACTTTTTACTTTTTCTTATTACAATCAAAACGTATAATCAAGATCAGACCATGGCGCACCTCCAACACCGCCTTGAGCCCGCCCCAGACAAGAGCCGTCGGCATAGGGTCTGCCTGGCCTGCAACGTGTTAGTCACTTTTCGGTGGGCAAGGCGCCAGACCTACAGAGGGTGTCGATCACGCCGGCATAGTCTTGCAAGGCATCAAAGACGGGCCGCACGATGCGGCGCGACACGCGGTTCTGGCTGTCGTTCTCCATCTTCTGCAGCAGCTCTTGCACGTCCTGTGCCCGCACGGTGTTCTGCTTGCGCAGCACATCTTGGATGAAGCCGGCTTTTTTCTTCTTGGACGGCGTGGCAATGTACTCGCGCACCGCACGCGAAAAGGCCGTTTCTGCCGCCATGGCCGCCGTGCACACAGAAGCTGCTCTGTGTCAGATGAAGCGTCGGATGAAGCGTGTAGATAAATAGTCAAAAATTTCAAAGTCCTCAATGCTCACCTGGAGAAACATTCTGCACCGCAGTTCCAACCCTCGCCACGTCACCAATCCGGAGACCGCTCAGCTGCTGCTTGCATAAAGTTTATAAGCAGCGTAGTATCTACAGGATGCAGAGTCCTTATCTGACCTTTCATCAGTGGCCACCTGGCGTACTATTATGCATTGCTGCCTTGTACTGCTCATTGACAGCTGCCTTGAGTCGCCTTGTGCAGCCAGGTCGGCAACCCAATAACACGGCAACACGGCAACACGGCAACACGGCAAGCCAGATATGTAGCGCGCAATTTCCACTGTATGGAGGTCGTTGACTTTTGAAAGAAAAGAAAACGAAAACGAAGAAGAAAACGAAGAAAAAAAAAACCCAAACACCGACCCGACATGGCTACTAAACAGAAAAATGTCGGTCCCGGCCCGGAGGCAGCGCCGCGCGGCCGGCTGCTGCGTATCGACCAGATATGGAGCAAGTAAGGCCAGAGTACCAACGATAACGAGCATGTTGGGAAAACGTTGACCACCTCTTCCAGAAAGGACCGCCAGTGGCACTTTGTTAAGACGGCCAAGGCCAAGCCACAGCACGACCGCTTCCGCAGATACTCCCTGGTCGTGCGCCGCATCATCAGCCTCAAGGGCGTGCTCCAGGGGACCGAGATCGACATCAAAACGCCCAAGCTGGCCGAAGTGCTGCGCGATGTGTTTGAGGGCGTCGATGGCATGGATCTCTACAAAGAGCCGCCGCGGGTAGCAACCCCCCCCCCCCCCAAAGAAAAGACACAGAGTAAATAAGAGCAAACATGCAAACAAGCAAACAAGCAAACAAGCAAACAGTCAATCAAGTAGACTGCTAACCCACAGATCGATGGCGGCACCTTCTTCCACGCGTACGAGGCCCTCGGCCAGCGGCTGAAGGCCGAGAAGGCACAGGCCGAGCCGGACGCCGACTTTGTCGAGGACCTGCAGGCGGCGCTGCAGTTTATCGAGGAAGAGCATGCCTCCACGCTGCAAAACATGCAGTCGCTGCTGGCACACGGCGACATCACCTACGATCTGCTCTGGGCTCTCTTTCGGCCGCACTCTGTGGTCTTCTCGCGTGATAACGCGCTGCGCGAGCCTCAGGCGTACTACTTCATTGGCGGCAAGTACAACAGTTCCACGCAGGGAAACTATTACTCTATCAGCGGCCGCTTCGTCTGGCACGACGGCGAAGATTTTGGCTGGACGAAATCCGACACGCCCATCCCTGAGTTCTCCGGCGCCCGTCCTATTGCCAGCCTACCCATCTTCCCCCTCGAGTGCCACTCCGACGCCGCCGCCATGCACCAGCAGCTGTTGCAGCGCGGCCGCCTCTTTGTCGACCTCGCCGCCGCGCCCGCCTACCGCGAGTACCGTGGCTTGGCCGCCTGCCAGTCTGGCAGCAACCTGACCAAGCCCACCGAAGAGTGCTTTCACGCCTCCGGCCGCATCATGCTAGATCCCCCTGCCTTCTTCGCCCAGAGACCCACCGACGAGCTGCTGATCAAGCCTTGGGTCGAAAATGCCGTGCCCGCCGCCTCGCTGACCGACGCCGACCTCGTCATCTGCAGCCACCGCCTGCTCGGCTTCTCCTTTGCCGCCAAGAAATGGGGCGCCTTTGCCGTCGCCACCTCTGCCGACGTCGTCTGGAACCCGGCCGCCTTTGACCGCCTCATCCTCGACCCCCGCAAGCGCCGCCTCATCAGCTCGCTCATCCTGTCCCACCGCGCCGACGGCGCCCTCACCGACATCGTCGCCGGCAAGAGCAACGGGCTCGTCGGCTTGCTCAGCGGCAGCCCCGGCGTCGGCAAGACCCTCACCGCCGAGGTTGTCGCCGAGATCTCCCGCCGGCCCCTCTACTCCGTCTCCGCCGGCGAGCTCGGCACCCTTGTCAACGAACTTGACGAGCGCCTCGACATGGTGCTCGACATCACTCACCGCTGGCGCTGTGTCCTGCTTATCGACGAGGCCGACGTCTTTCTCTACAAGCGCAGTGAGAACGACCTCGCACGCAACGCCGTCGTCAGCGTTTTCCTGCGCAGGCTCGAGTTTGTCTTGCCCTGTCCCTGTTTCTCTTGCCGCTTTTTTTTTTGTTTTTTTTTTGTTTTTTTTTTGTGGTGATTTTTCTCAAATCCGACAGGTACTTTCAGGGTATCGTCATTCTCACCACAAACCGCCAAAAGGATATCGACGAGGCTTTCAAAAGTGGTGTTCCCTTTTCCCTTTTCCATCTCCTCAAACTCCCTCCTTTGACTGACGCCTCCCAGGTCGTATCCATTTCAAGTTCCATTACCCCCCGCTCGACGAAGAGGGCCGCCATGACATCTGGAAAAACTTTCTCACCAGCCTGCCGGCTGAGATTAACAGCGCCGACATTGACGAGTCAAACATCCAGCGCCTGGCTCGGCGCCCCATGAACGGCCGCGAGGTATGAATTTCCCCTCTCTGCCTATTTTTCTTCACTGGCGCTCTCTGACTTCCAAGATCAAAAACGCAATGATGTGCGCCTCCAATATTGTGCGCCAGAGCAAAGAGCCCCTGACCTTTGCCCTGCTCATGGACATTCTCGAATCGCTCGTCGATGGTTTTGACGAGAGTGACGTCTAAGCCTTTCTCCTCTTCGGCCCTGTCCGAGAGTCAGTGCTGCTTCATCTCGTCGATTCTCGCCTACATGTATTCCGCGCCTTTGCCGTCTCGACCGGAACTTCTTCTCACACTGCAGCAGGCTTCCGGGAATGACACAATTGCGTTCATGTCGATCTTCACAGCAGAATTTGGCTTATCTTTTTCAAAAACAAAAACATCATGATCGAAAACAGCCTTCTTGTATAGCATTTTTAATTCAATTACATTATGAATCTGGCAACTGTTCTTTCAAATAGAAACACGCTTGGCTAGTACATAGAAAAGATGGCAGACGTCCGGTACGCTTCCTCCCAAGAAATCGTCTCTGTGCCGGCTCGTGACAAATAACTCAACAATCATAATGACCAACTTAGGGAGCCCAGGGCCACATGGACGACTTCTCCCTGGAAAAGACAAACTCGCCACTCCGGGTATCGTAAAAAGCTCGCGCCGTCATCTTCTGCGACAGTACATCGAGATCCCGCGGCCCAGCGACAGGCATCTCGTCCCGTTTCCAGCCCTCGAGCTGATGGAACAGAAGCGCCAGACTGGAGCCCTTCCAGGCCGGGATGCCGCGCGCTCGGTTGCGCAGGATCACCACAATCAGCAGGACTAGCGTCAAGGAGACGAGGGCCACCGGCAGCGTCAGCCAGCCCCAGGTGATCTCGACATAGGTGACTGCGCTAAAGGCAGCGCCACCCGACGCCGTGCTATTCGCGGCCGTGCGGAAGACTTCGGTCATGCTGTCGGCCATCTGCTGCATC
Source organism: Graphilbum cf. rectangulosporium (assembly GCA_019925645.1). Lineage (NCBI taxonomy): Eukaryota > Fungi > Ascomycota > Sordariomycetes > Ophiostomatales > Ophiostomataceae > Graphilbum > Graphilbum cf. rectangulosporium. The sequence continues at coordinate 20,751 of JADHKI010000092.1, forward strand.
AGCGACGTCACGTTGGAGGCTTCCGCCAGCACGAGGCCAATGTTGGGCGTGATCCGCGCATTGTACTTGGTCTTGCCGTTGCTGGCGTACTGCACGGTAAAAAGGTCCTCCATGTAATCAGCCAGGTCGTTGTAGTCGCACATGTTGATGCCAAACGTCGTGTTGGCCATGGGTGGGTGGTCCGTCGTGACGGGCGTGAGGTCAACGATCACGGCCGATGCCAGGTCGGGTATGCGCGTGATGTTGAGCGCGGTCTGCGGCCCATGCATCGGGCCGGCACTGAAGTTGGCATAGTAGGGATTCGTAAAAGTGCGGGCGCACAGCCTAAACTCGCACAGCAGGGCCTGCCTGACGGCTGGCTTGGTCTTGAGCGTGGGCTTGTCGTTCTTGTCGACGTCAATGTAAGAGGGCCAAGGCAGGTCGGGCGCGAAGCTGATCGAGGTGAACCGGGAGATCACAGGCGCCTGCTTCGCCGGCGCCGGGTACTCGATCTTGCCAAAGCCGTACTGCGCCGACGAGTTCCACAGCGGCTGCGTCGGCGTCTGCTCGGCGGCACCGCCCGTGATGGCAAACACGGTCGAGTAGGTGTCGTTGGTGGCGGGGATCGTGTAGTTGCACTGGATTTCCTCGATCCACGGCGCACGGCACTTTGAGACCACGGTGGCCGTGACGTCGGTGCAGCTGCTGCAGACACCCAGAGTGGTGATCGTGGGCCATTCGCAGCGCTCAAAGCCGCACGACAGATCCGGCGAGCGCGTGGCGTTCCAGACAGGGCCCAGTATGGCCGCCTGCAGCACCGAGTCCACCATGGAAGAGCCGTAGCACTCGCCGAACTTGGAGTCGAGGTGGCGCGGGTCGTAGACCTGGCTCGAGCGGATGGGCACGCTGGCTCCGTCCACGGGCGTCATCCGGATGGGGAAGCTGAAGACCAGCTGGATAAAGGGGTCGATGAGAAGGGAGGCCACGGTGATGACGGAGGCAGCCACGGCCAGCAGCGCCGTCTTGTGCTTCCCGACGGTCAGTCTCAGGGCGCCCCACGGGCCACGGCTGGCGCCGTCAAAGAGCTCCAGGTCGGCCAGCCGGTGCGGCGCCGCGTGGAAGTGCAACCACTTGAGCTGCGATATGACCGCGGCCACGGCAAGCATGCAGGTCGACTTGCTGATGGTGCCGAGGAACGCAGCGACGGCCGTGGGAGACGCGTTCCTGCCGGCCCCGCGCTGCCAGTCGGTCAGCGGCCGGCCCTGCGTGTGGGCGAGGATGCCCAAGATGGCCACCATGCTGGCAATGCTGATGACGGACGCGCATATCTCCAGCAACCAGGTGGTGCGCCGCGGAGAGAACTTGGGCGGTGGCCCCGGCGCGGCCGGTGCCGGTTGGCCGTTTGGTGCTTGGCTGTTCCATTTTTGATCCGGTTGCTGGTCTGGGTACAGACCGCCATTGTTGCCCGGCCACTGCCTCTCCGGTGCCGGCGGCTGTGCAAATGGCCCCGACTGGCCCGTCTCGGCGTTGTATGACACCCGGTGCAGCGCAATCTGTGGACTGGCCAGGCCGCCTTGCTGAAGCGGAATGTCGCGGCCGCCTGCGTCGCGCGCCGGATCCGGCGCATGCTGGTGCTGGTCCTGCATGTCTCCCAGTTGCACTAGGCTGGTTGTAAAAGCGGCATCCACGGAATCCGGAAGTGAAATCTCTGGGCTAGCTGTGTCTCTCACGTATCGTTGCGGTGTGAGGTGGTGGCCGGGCACATTCTTCGAACGCTGTGTTGGGAGAACAGCTGGAAACAAGACATGGCCGGTCCATGCGGATTACGGCTGGTAAAGACCCGGCCGGCGGTCTCTCTCTCCTACGACCCTGCCTTTAACCATAACTGCCTACCCGGACGACACTGTCCCATGGTGGTGTGTGTGGGGATTGCCTCTCGTAAAAGCCCCTGAAAAAGCCCCTTACCAGACACTTCCCGAGGGCCCGATTGTAACTGGCTTCAGACTAGCTTACGGAGTAAGGCTGTTGGGGCGCAACTCTAAAGACGAAAAAAATGGACCCATGTCAAGCAAACCGGACATTTTCATCCTGTATCAGTTCGGCTTCGGCGACCAAGCACGGGCCACGCTGACGGACGATCAGTCCTCGTTAATTAAATGCTTGTCTCGGGAGTCGTTTTAACATTAGTTCCGGGTCCACTTTTACGAGGGTCCCGCCAAGTCTGCTCCTTCTAGAAACGTGCAATTCAAAGCTTTTCTGTTGAAGACAAGCCATTTCCTTTTTTAAATTGAGAGGCCGCCATGCGCCAGCTGCACCCGTCGCCGGCGCGTGCCTTTGGCCTCTCGTTTGGGACCATCCCGACGGGGAGACACAACGCCATCACGGACGTCCCCGGCGTGCGCGTTGGGCACGTGACACGCACAGACGGAAATCTGCGCACCGGCTTCACAGCCATCCTGCCGCACGGCGGCAACCTGTACACACACAGGGTGGCGGCTGCGGTGGAGGTGATCAATGGGTTTGGTAAGAGCCTGGGAACGGTGCAGGTGCAGGAGCTGGGGTCCATGGAGACGCCCATCCTGCTAACCAACACACTGTCCGTCGGGACGGGCTTCAACGCGCTCGCGCGGCTGGCGATCCGGGCCAATCCGGGGATCGAGCGCGAGATGGCCACGGTAAACCCGGTCGTGGCCGAGTGTAACGACGGCTACCTCAGCGACATCCAGGCCATGGCGCTGACGGAGGCGGAGGCGGAGGCAGCGGTCGAGCAGGCAGCGGCCGGGGCGGTGGCGCAGGGAGCCGTCGGCGCCGGCACGGGCATGAGCTGCTTCGGGTTCAAGGGCGGCATCGGCACGGCATCGCGGCGGCTGGAGCTGGATGGCGTGGCCTTTCACCTGGGCGTGCTGGTGCTGGCCAACTTTGGCCGCGCAGGCGACCTGGTGCTGCCAGACGGCCGGCGGCCGTCGCCGCTGCCGGGCTCGCAAAAGGGCGCCGCCGACAAGGGCTCCGTCATCATGGTGGTGGCGACCGACGTGCCGCTGGACGGCCGGCAGCTGCGGCGCGTGGCCCGGCGCAGCGCCGCCGGCGTGGCCCGGCTGGGCTCGTTCTGGGGCCACGGCAGCGGCGACATTGCCTTTGCGTTTTCCACGGCCCAGCCGCTGCTGCTCGGCGAGACGCGCGCCGTGGTGCCGGGCAGCAGTCTCTGCGAGGATCGCATCGACGACCTGTTTGCCGCTACTGCGGACGCCACGCAGGAGGCCGTGCTCAACGCGCTGTGTGCGGCACCGGCGATGACGGGGCGCGACGGGCACGCCCGGCCGTCGCTGGCCGACTGGCTGAGAGAGAGCGGCGGGCAGCAAGGCGGCAGTGTCCACGTTGGGGTCTAGCTTGTCGTAGTTGGGAAGCAATACAAGGCTTGTCATATGACCCGGTAGTTTAACTCGGCAGCGAAAAACACGGCAGAGTCGCTACTATGATAAGACAATTGCTCTTCATTTGGCACTATCTGCGCATGCCAATCTCTACACCTCCGCCTGCCTTTGCTCCTCTTCCTGAACGCTCGTGACGTAGGACGCAAACTTTCTCGCCGGGACCTTGTTCATAAAGAGCTCGTCGAGCTCCTCGTATGTGCGGTTCTTCGTCTCTGGTTGGTAGAAGAACAGCACGACCAGGGAGATGGCGCAGAGGCCACCGTAGATGAAGGCGGTCTTGGCGCCGAGATTAGCCTTGTCGGGGTTGAAGATGTACGGCAGAACAAAGCTCTGGGCGGTATAGAGCGCCTGCTGGCACACAATGGAAATGCCGATGCTCTTGGCACGGAGAGAAAACGTCGGGATCTCGGACACGATCGTGTATGCGGCCGACCCAAGACAGAAGTTGAAGACAGCATTATACAGCATCATGAATCCAACAGTCGCCTTGAGCGTACCCGGCTCCTTGCTGGTGCCGAGGCCGCCGGTCAGCAGGAGGAGGACGGTCATGGCCAGCGTGCCGTACACAATGACACTGCGCCGGCCCAGACGGTCCACCAGCAGACTGGCCATGATGCTCCCGGCCAGAGACAGGCCCTGCGAGCCCAGGGACAGCTGGAAGGAGCGGAAGACGGAGTTTCCCGCGAGCTGAAAGTAGTACGTCTGGTAGCCGCTGATGAACATCACACCACTCATGGCCTGCACGGTCAGGGGAAGAATGGTGAGCAGCGTCCGCCGCAGGTTGGTGCCGCGGAAGCACTCAATGTAACCGGCGCTGGCTGTCTGCTCTTTGGCGCGCAGCTGCGTCACCTGGATATCCTGTATGCGAGCCTCCATGTCCTGGGGCCGGACGCTGAGCCGGGCGAGCGACTTTCGGGCATCGTCGAGCCGGTCAACCGAGACGAGCCACCACGGCGACTCGGGGAGAAATGGGCAAAATATGAGGCCTAGGATGCCGAACCCCCACTGTGCAACAAAGATGCCGCGCTGGACGAGTTAGAAAAAAGCGAGGACAAGCAAGGCGGAACGGCAACACATACGTAAGCCCAGCGGGTGTTGAGATCGCCATACGCTGCTCCCAGGCCCACGCAGACAAAGGGACCTATGCACAAGGAGACGTTGGCCAGGCCGGTGAAGAGGCCGCGGATGGCCAGCGGTGCAATCTCGGAGATGTAGGACACGCAGATGGTGTTGAAAGCACCGACGGAGAGGCCGTTTACACACTTGCCGACGAAAAAGAGCGCATTCGTCGTAGCAGCAAACTCCAGACCCGTGCCGATAAATGAGTTGCAAATGAACAGCAGGATGGTCCACCGACGGCCGATTCCTGGGAGGAGAACAAGGTCAGCTGCTGCAGTCGTCTGCGCCACGAGCATGGAAGACTCACGATCTGCTAGTTGGGCCGAGACGAGGGCACCGATGATGGCTATCGCGACGGGGCCACCACTATGTGCAGACTGCAAACACGCATCAGCAATAGTTGGAAACGATGGGTGGGGTGATGGTTGCGCGAATTACCTGCCACTTGGCCGGGAGGACATAGTTGCCGTCGTATGCGTAGCCAAAGTCCTTGCGGAACTCCTCCACGCTCAGGACAATGCTGCCCGCCTGGTTGTCAAAGCCCTGGATACAGAGGACCCAGATGATGTAAAACAGCCAGGCGACACAGCGCTTGTTGTTCTTGAAGGCGTGCAACTGTGTCTCGTTGTGCTCGTTGATATGTTCCACGACGCCTTCCGTGTTCTCGATGTGGTCCGTCTTCAGCTCCTTGGTAAGGGCCATTGTGAAGTCGCGATTCGGCTGAGAATGGGGAGGTGCCTGGACATGAAAACGGCGACGACAACAGGAAGACAGCCCCTTGGGTTTTTATCCCAAGGAGGAGGATCTCCTTCCCCGGATTGAGAGGGACTGGGGAAGTGACCAATGGGATTCGTGGGGATGCATGTGGGGGAGTTTGGCGAGGCTTGTGGAATTAGTCCAGGGCCTGTTCGCCTGCGAGTACAAAGACTGGGGTGGTTCGGTCCAAAGAATTGCGAGCACGGGGTACATTCCCCCAGAATCCTGTCGATGCCGTAGTTTGCGGGGCACGTAGCGCTGCCGAGGCTGGGCAGGCCCGATTAGGTGGTGTTTTCGGTTAGCCTGTTTGCCAAGATCTGCCCATCACGCCCGGCGGATGTGGAATATCAGGCATGCAATATTCCTAGTAGGGTTAGGGTGCCTACGTGGACTCGGTAGAGAGGAGGCCGACTCTAGAAAAACGCGAGCTCGGGAACTGGTGATCGAGAACTCGAGATCATACGAGGGCTTTAGGGGCACAGATGCAAGTAATACGTTTATGTGTAACGATCGCACTTATTGACAAACAAACTACCACTGCCCTGTCCGCAGTAGCTTGAGCACCTTTGCCAGCTCCCCCAGCGCCTGCTCTCGGTCCTTGGTCCGATCGCGCTCGAGGCCAAGGTCTTCGTATACGACGCTGTTCTCATGTCAGTCTCGTGTTCTCTGCCATCAGCACTCTGAACCAACGTACTCGATATCATCATCGGCTAGATGGGGCCCCATAAGGCTCGACTCCTCGTCGGGCACCAGCTTGATGTCCTGTTTCCACGTGTCCGCCATGTCTTTGCCAAACGTTTCCAGCGCCTGCTGCTGGCCCGAAATCTCTTTGTGGTATATTTCCTCCGTAGCAAACTTCCGCAACGCTTCGATCTTGATCCGCGCCAGCTTGGGTGGCGCGGCGATCGTCCACAAGGCGTTCGTGTTGACGGCCTGGTCGTGCTTCTGCCGCAGAAAGTAGTTGAGGTGGCCCAGCGTCAGGACGCCGAAAACAGTCGGAGGCGTTGACGGGACCGGCACGATGGGGCGGCTGGCGTTCTGCTCGGCCAGCGCGACGAGCGTGTCGTGGCTGGCATCGGCCGGAACGGCGACATCTCGGGCATGGAGAAAGTGCGCGAGAACCGCGTCGCTCAGCCTAGAGTCTCAGCTTAGCTGCTGCGTCTTGAGAGGGGTGGTCGGGCTTGACTGACAGGTTGAACATCTCTGACCTTGAACCGTCTGCCATGTTGGATGGGCAGGCCAAAGTGAAGCGAGAGAGGGGGACGGGTCGTGTTCTCGGAGAGTTGACGATGCGATCGTCCTCCTCGTGCCAAGAATGTGGTGTAACTGCAAGTCACCTGAACGCATTTATCCGAATTTCACCCATGAGCGGGACCGAAGCCTTGCATATCACATACGTAAAGATACCTCTCTGATCACCCGCTAGTTCTCGTGGCGAAGGTGTGGAACCCGGCATGTGCGCCCTTTACCCGGCTTTCACCCGCTAGCGCTTCTAGTCAGGTCCATACTCGGTATATGTAGACACACATTGGAGCTGCGCGCGACTGATATAGCATCCGACTGCGCGAAATCTCGGTGTTCGCCATAGCATTCCACGAGACCCATCCGTGCTTTCGGTCTTTCGCTTCTGCCTCCTGAAACCACTTCCCTCGGGATATACAACGCGATTTGGACGTGGACAACCCGCCCCGACGCTTCCAGGACTTTTGAGGATATCGTATAGTAGCTGATTACCTCCTCGTTGGACAACCCCCAAGACATCCGCGACCTTTGAAACAGCCATGGTCACCCAGCAGGAGATCTTGGCGAGCTTTCCTCAGGCGGTCTTCCAGGCGTCGCCATCGTCTGAAGACGCGCCATGGCAGTCGTTCAACTTTGCTCCCCCGTCACGGACCGTCCAGGCAGACAGCATCTATGCCACCGAAGGCAATGTCTCTGCTGCCGCACAGACAAAGCTGAGTGATGTCACCTCGCTCACACTGACGGGCGCCAGCGCGCTTGTCACGCTGGATTTTGGCGTGAACACGGCAGGCATCATCACGCTGGACTTTGGCCCGAAAAGCACTCCGCAGACGGCTCTGGGCGTTGCCTTTGCCGAGAGCAAGCAGTTTATCGGCCGAGGCAGCGACCGCAGCATGGACTTTCACGTTGTGGACGGCGCTTTGCACGTCGTCGTGCCCGAGAAGTCGGCTGCGCAGTCATGGACCTGCCCGGAACCCCAGCAGCGCGGCGCCTTTCGCTACCTGACCCTGTTTCTCGAGTCTGACGGGACTGTCGAGTTGACAGGCATCAGCACATTCAACAACATGAACCCCAGTCTGGGCGCCAACCTCCGCAACTATCCTGGCTACTTTTATTCCGCCGACGATTTCCTCAACACCATCTGGTATGCGGGCGCCTACACGATTCAGATAGCCACCATTCCGCGGGACACGGGCCGGCGCAGCGACTGGGTCCATCGGAAGACCGGATGGGCCAACGACAGCCCCGCCGCCCCCGACAAGTATCTGGAGGTCTTGACCGACGGCGCCAGGCGGGACCGGACCGTCTGGTCGGGCGACCGCAACATTAGCACCGTCAGCAATTTTATCACACTGAACGGCCGGGAGGGATCCTGGGCCGGGGTTGACTGGATGTTTGAGCTGCAGACGGATGAGGGCTTGTTCCCGTATGCTTGCAAACCAATATGGCATTATGGAAGCGATTCTTACCACGGTGTGTGTCTTTGAAGAAACAACGCTGCGACTACAGCAACTAACGGAGAACTAGTCTGGACTTTGATTGCCTTGTACGAAGCCTACTTTTATCACTCAGACGGCAGTGCGCAGGCTCAAGACTGGGTGCGCGAGAAGTGGGACAAGATCAAGAAAGGCACAGAGTATGCGCTGAACAAGGTGGACGAGACCGGCCTGTTCAAAGTGACTCTGCCCGCCGATTGGGGGCGAGATCTCCTGGTCGGCCACAACCTCGAGGTCAACTGCTGTCTGCAGTACGCCTTGCGCAGACTATCACAGCTAGCACGCGACGTTGCCGGCGATGCGGACTTGGCGGAAGCCTGGGCCGAAAAGGCCACGCAGTTAAAGGAGGCCATCAACGCGCAGCTCTGGGACGAAGAAGCAGGCCTGTACCGGGACCACATCGACTCCCCGGTCCATGCGCAGGACGGGAACTCGCTCTCTCTCTGGTACGCAGTAGCCTCGCCCGAGCGGGCGTTGCGGGTCTCGCAGGGCCTGACTGCCAACTGGTCGCCGTACGGCCCGGTGGCGCCGGAATCGCCCAAGATGGTGTCGGCATTCTGCAGCAGTATGGAGCTGGTTGGTCACTTCATGGCCGGACAGCCGGAACGCGGCCTGACGCTGCTTCGGACCATGTGGGGATACATCTGGAACGCCCCGTACGCGGTCCAGTCGAGTCTGATTGAGGGCTACTACCACGACGGCCGTTGCTTCTACCCCTTTGGCGAGTACGATGCGGCATACATCTCCCACGCACATCCGTGGGCGTCGGGCCCCAACATCGCCCTGAGCTTCTGGCTGGTCGGCCTCCGGCCGCTCGACGTGGGCCACGAGCACTGGGTGTTTGCACCGCAGCTGTCCTTTGGCGAAGGCGGCGACGGCAAGGGCCGGAGCCCCGAGTGGGCCATGACGGGCTTCACAAGCAGCGCGCAGGGCTTCTTCTCCGCCGGCTACAAGCGAAACGGCATGGTAGAGCTTGTGCTGGCCGTGAGAGCACCGGCAAAAACAGTCGGCCGGGTTGGCCTGCCCACCCTGGGCAGGACGATTGTGGGTGCCGAGGCGGACGGAACAGAGCTGGCCTTGGCGTCTCTGGAAAAGGATACGGGCGGTGCGCACGTGTTTGTGAACAACGTGGAGGGCGGAAACCGCACGTTTGTAATCCGCTACGCAGAGTGATCGGTTGCATTTTGGTCAATAAAAGGCGTGTCGCGATCTCGCATGCTCTCACCAAGACTGTTATGTGTGATAACTGCATTCTTAATCAAAAACAAAACGCCGGATACCCAACGCTACACAGTTTCGGCCTGTCTGCCGGCTCAGCATTCGTGGGGCCTACGCGCGGGAAACTGACACGATAAGATACCAAATGGCTTTGCCTGACGCGATAGAGTGAGACTCGCAAACACCTAGTGGCAGTGAGAAAAGGCCACAACGGCCGCGAATCTGACGAGGAGGGCAAGTGCAAGCGCTCTTTGATAAGTGTATCGTCTTATCACCGCCCTAAGTGTGCACCCCAAATACTTGCCCCATTGGGATACGCCACGTCCTGCAGCTTTGTACTTAAAAAGACACCCCGCGGCCTATCTGCAGGGTCGCTCTGCAGCTACCCGTCCACACGTCCAATCCTTTGCAATTTCTCCTCTTGGCCACCTGACGGGCCCAACTTCCGTTCTCCTTCCACTATCGTTCTCCTTCCACTATTGTTCTCCTCCCTCTCTTTCTGTCATCCTGTTTCTCCTTTTCTTTTTCCCGCCATGGCTGTTCACCCCCTTGCCGACTTGACTGCCGAGGAGATCGTGGAGGCGGCCAACCTGGTCCGGGCCCTGCACCCCGGGACTCAGCTGTCCTTCAAGGCCATCACCCTCGAGGAGCCCGACAAGGCGCTGGCGCTGCGGTTTCTCGAGGCCGAGCATGCCGGCCGCTCGGCGCCGCGGCCGCCCCGCGAAGCCTATACGGCCTACTACATCCGTGGAAGCGTGAGTGCCGGAAAAGGGGTAGGGTCGGAAGAAGCCAGCATTTTCTGACGGCGGACAGGCCCGCTTCTTTACGGCGCTGGTCAACCTCGACAGCCGCCAGGTCGAGGAGACGGAGCACAAGGACGCGGGCGTGCACGGCAACGTGGAGTTTGACGAGGTGCTCGAGGTGGAAAAGGCCGTCATGGCCTGCCCGGAAGTGCAGGCCGAGATTGCGCGCCTGCAGCTGCCGGAGCACCTCGAGGTGGTGCCCGAGCCGTGGATCTTTGGCTCCGACGGCGACGACGACCTGACGCGCCTCTTCCAGGTGTACATGTTCCTGCGCGACAAGACGGTGCCCGACAGCAACCACTACGCGCGGCCGCTGGCCTTTTCGGCCATCTTCGACCCGACGGCCATGCGGCTGCTGCGCATCCAGCACATGGCCACCGGCGCCGACCATGCCACCGCCTCCGAGTCGGCCCCGTACAAGGAGAAGCCCGGCAGTGACTACGTGCCCGGCTCCGTGCCGCTGCGCACCGACCTGCAGCCGCTGCACGTCGTCCAGCCCAACGGGCCCAGCTTTGCCATCTCCGCCGGCCCGGACCGCGTGCTGCGCTGGCAAAAGTGGCAGATGCGCATCGCCTTCAACTACCGCGAGGGCGTCGTGCTGCGCGACGTCTGCTACGACGGCAAGCCGCTCTTTTACCGCGTCAGCCTCAGCGAGATGTGCGTGCCCTACGGCGACCCGCGCTCGCCCTACCACCGCAAGATGGCCTTTGACCTCGGCGACGTCGGCGCCGGCATGGTCGCCAACAACCTGCGCCTCGGCTGCGACTGTCTCGGCAGCATCGCCTACCTCGACGGCCTCGTCTGCAACCGCGACGGCCAGCCCGTCACCATGCCCAACGCCGTCTGCATCCACGAGCAGGACAACGGCATCGGCTGGAAGCACACCAACTACCGCACCAACAGTGAGTACTCACTCCTAGGGCGGCTCCACGCGGACCAACGCTTCTGACCACATAGACGCGGCTGTTGTCCGCAACAGGGAGCTCGTCATCCAGACGATCCTGACAGTTTCAAACTACGAGTACGTGAAAATAAAAGACAAGAGTGGAGAGAGATGAAGAATGAAAAGAATAAAGGAAAGAAAACAAGAAGAAACAATGGAAAAAGGAAAACTGACAAAGCAGATACATCCTCATGTACATCTTCAACCAGGCCGGCGAGATGGAGTATCAGGTGCGCGCCTCCGGCATGCTGTCCACCACCACCATCGACGAGGGCCTCAACGTCGACTTTGGCACCGTCGTCCACCCCGGCGTGCTGGCCGCCTTCCACCAGCACATCCTGTCCCTGCGCATCGACCCGACCATTGGCAGCTACACCGACGGCAACACCGTCGTGCAGCAAGAGGCCCAGCGCATGCCCATGGACGCCTTCAACCCCTTTGGCAACGGCTACCGCGCCGTCAAGACCGACATTGCCGCCGAGGGCGGCTTCGACCTCGACTGGACCAAGTCGCGCGCCTTTGCCGTCAAGAACCCCCACATGACCAACCCCGTCAACGGCCTGCCCATCTCGTACAAGCTCGACTTCCCGCCCGTGCCGCTGCTCATGTCCCACCCGGACAGCTACAACGCCAAGCGCGCCGAGTTTGCCGACCACCACCTCTACGTCACCAAGTACCGCCCTGGCGAGCTGTACCCGGGCGGCAAGTTTACCAACCAGAGTGAGTCTCCTCCGCTGTGCTGTGTGAAAACACGAGACTGACGGGCATTTTTCCCTCCCAGGCCGCGGACACAGCGGTATCAAGAGCTGGATCGAGAAGCACCGCGCCGCCACCGTCGACGAGGACGTTGTGCTCTGGGTCCAGTTTGGCCTCAACCACTTTCCCCGCATCGAGGACTTTCCCGTCATGTGCGTGTTTCCGTGTCGTTCTTTCAAAGTGCCGCGAGACTAACTTTGCCTAGGCCCGTGGAGAAAGTCAGCGTGGTCATACGGCCAGTCAACTTCTTCACCCAGAACCCGGCTCTGGACGTCCCTCCGTCCACGCAGGCAGAGAACAAATCCGTTTTAGTGGACGCGGGGAAGAGCTGTCACTGAGGCGTGAAGCTCCAAAATGTTGATAGTAAAAGGGCTGGTAACCGTGGACTGAGAGTAAAAAAAAGTTGATGCTGTAAACTGGCGAGGGGGTCAAGCTTAAACTGGTACCGAAATGACGGCCATTTTTCTAAATGAAGAATGATTTCTATACGCCTGAAACAGCTGTCTTGTGATTACCTCTTGGTTGTCACAGACTGTGCAGTTCCCAAACGCTGGACGCATCTTACTACAACCAAGCATGCAGTTGGCATGCCATTGTCAAGTGGCACCTTGGAAACCTTTCCGCTTCGGTGACTGAAGCTGAGAAATGAGCCCAGCACGGTGTTTGCAATACAGTAGTTGATGCCAGAATACGTTGCTTGCAGCAACTGCTTAGTGATCAGGCAAGTCGTGATTGGTGTCATCGCAGAAGTGGGGAACCAACCAACCGAAGAAGCAACGCCCAAGGACTCAAGTGGCCCTTTCTATACATCGACCAGGAGAGGAAGGCAGATGGACCTGTGCAAGCATAAACCGACGGCGAGGCATTATGGCGTCTGCAAATCAACAGGAAGGGAGCTTCCTCATGCAGCTTCCACAGGAGATACGCGACATAATCTATTCATACGTCTTCTGCTCAACACGAATCTCCAGCGGCGAGAGAGCACTCGGGCGGGCGAGGAGAGTCCGAATCTTGCCGGCACGCAACAGCCTCGCCCTGCTCTACACATGTCGCCAAGCACACGCTGAGATTGGCCGCAGGTGGCTGCTCGAGGTGCTCTTCTGCTTCGAGTCTCCGGTGGCCATGCTCGACAAACTGGCCGGCACATCGGCGGCGACGCGGTCCATGGTGCGCCACGTGCGCGTCTCCGGCGACCCCCTGGGAGTGGAGGATGACGTGTTCTACCGGACGCACGCGGCCCTCAAGCTGCTGCCTGGCCTCAGGCTCGACCGGCTGACGGTGATGGGCACGCGGTCCAGCATGGTCAGCTACGAGACGCTCAACAAGCTCATCAGGCTCAGCGACGGGTGGAAGGAGCTCTACTACCTCTCGCACAACTCCGCCCTGCTCGGCTACGAAGACATTTGGTGGGCCTGGGACGAGGATCTGGATGCCGATCTGTACCTGCGCATGCCGCAGCCGGCCACCTGGCAGAAAGCGCTCGAGGACCGCGACGGAGCCGCGTCGCGTCCATCCGTGGCCGTTTACCGCTCCACGAATCCCGGCCGCGCCTGCTCCGTCCTGCAGGCCGACCAGCGCGCCCCGTTTGCACAGACGCTGGTGGCAGGACAGACGCTGTCCTCGTTCCACAAGATCGAGGACGCCTCCCTGATGGCGGCGGGCGAGCTCGAGAAGGAGATGCTGGTCGTGGCCAGGCGCGGACGGGGCTGTGACTACGAAGAGAAGCCGGGCTCGGCGCTTCTGCCAGACGACATCCGAGCCGACATGCCGGGGCTGGCGTGGAGCCAGATCAGGACGAGGCTTATCCGCAAGCTGGGCCAGCCCGGCCAAGACGCCACCCTGGAAGACGCATACCGCCACGTGGATGACTACGTATGGCCTCCGCTCCACTTCCTGACGAATTTGTGAGGGCATCAAGGGCAGGATACGCGAGAGGTCATTGTGCTCGTTTCGCCTCTGGCTGAATCCGCAAGAACAGCAAAAAAATTGCGCCTGTTTCCATAGCATCATGTACACACACAAATGTCATAATCCGTCGCGCTCGCCAACGAATCGTTCGTAGGCTTTCTTCGTCTTCCGGCGGGCGGCCTTGCCCCAGAACTGCATCGGGGCCGTGGTCAGGAAGAAGACAAGGGAGAGCACGCCAATGGTGACAAAAACCTGGGCCAGCGTCTGGGTGTCCATCCAGATGCCTGTGCAAAAGGTGAAGATGAGGGCAATGCTGTTGTTGATGACGGCCACGCCGACCATGCCCTCGAGGATCATGTCGGGGTAGCAGTCGGCCAGATAGCTCAGTGCTTGCGGGTTAGCAGGGCAAAAAAGAAGAATAAAAGAATATGTAAGAAACCAAGAGAAAAAAAAAAAAAAAAAAACCACTTACCCAGGTCTCCTGCACACCCCCAGCCAAAGCCAATCATGCCCAGGCCAACATAGGCGGCCCACAGGCGCGGGAACAGCCAGCTCTTGCCGGAGCCGACGCCAAAGAGGATCAGGCCGGCCGGGTTGAGGACGCCGGCCGGATACATGAGCCAGAGGCGGTCCTCGGCCTCGCTGATGCCGCCGCGGCGGCGGGCCATCCAGTCGACGAACCAGTCGGCAAACCAACCACCGTAGACGCAGCCGATGACGGCGCCGATGAGGGTGGGGATGTTCATGAGCGAGACGGCCGTGTCGCCGTAGTCCCAGGGGTCGTCGTAGTAGTTGTCCTCCTGGACGGTCAGGTAAAAGGTCAGCCAGGCATCCTGGGCGCCCCACTGCAGGCCGGCGTAGAGAACGGCGGGAAAGGTGAAGACGCGCAGGGTGCGGAAGAGGATCTGGAAGTACTGCTTGAATCCGGTGCCCCGGAGGGTGTGCGAGGGCGTGATAATGGCGATGCGCTGCCAGTAGGTCTTGGGGCGGTCGTCCACGCCGAGGGGGGCCAGCCCGGCCTCCATCTGCTTCCAGTCGCGAGCGGCGGGAACCGTCTTGGCCTCGTCACCGTCGGCGTCGGCGGCGGCGGCGGCAGCGGCGGCAGCCTGGAGGCCGTCGAGGACGAGGCGGCGGTCAAAGGCGGTCTCTTCAAAGGTAAAGAAGAAGACGACAAAGGTGACGGCGCTGATGATGACGGCAAACCAGCCGATCCAGGGCCAGCCGACGTGGTCGTTATCGGCGATGAGGCCGGCGAGGAGGGGGCCGAGAAAGGTGCCGACACTGGTGGCGAGGATGTAGAGGCCGAGGACGGTGCCGCGCTGGTGGCTGTAGAAGAGCTCGGACAGGGAGAGCTGGGCAGCGGCCTCGGCGCAGGACTCGGAGGCGCCGACAAAGAGCTGGCTCCAGATGGTGTCGGCCGGGCGGCGCACGCGGGCAAACCAGACGCTGCCGGCGACGGAGAAGAGCAGGCAGAGCAGGTAGGTGCTGCGGCGGCCGTAGAGCGAGGGCAGCGGCGAGAGCAGCAGCGTGGCGTAGCCGATGCCGGCAAAGAGCACGCCGGCGCCCGTGTTCTCGACGCCGTAGCTGATGCCCAGGCCGAGAAAGGCGTCGCCGGCCGCGCCGGCATCGTTGCTCGTCGCCGCCGTCAGGCCCACCACAAAGAGCACGAGAAAGGCGTGCCAGTACCGCCGCGCCAGCGACCAGTTGAGCGGATCGCGCGGCGAGGGCGTCGGCTCCGGGATCAGCACCGCCGCCTGGCCCTCCCGCCCGACGACACGCTCCGTGCCGGCGAGCTGCTCCTCAACCGACATGGCATCGCCCTGGTTTCGTCTGTTTTGGGTCGAGAGTCCAGCTGTCCAAACGTCAAGTGTCGGTTTTTGGTCGGGCTAGCTATCCAAACGTCGAGTGTCTGATGTGTCAACCCCAGAATGGCCAATGGCTGATACACCAATGTCGAAGGTGGCTAAATGTCTACTGTCGGAATCGCCTATCGCCGTATGTCGTCTCGAGCACCGCCGCCAATGCCGCACCTGGCAAAGAAGACGAGTATATAAGATACATATCCCGACTCTTATCTCTCCAGCCACATCCCGGCTAGCAAATTTTCAGGCGCGGGAGCTAACTGCTTTTGTCAGGTCCGTTGCTGCTTACCCGCTGCGGGGACGCCGAGTCTGCCCAGCCACCAAGATAAGCAAGCCCCCCTCCCTATCGGAGCCCCCTATCTGGCCAGCTGATCTTGTTGGACCCCCCCCCCCCCCCCCAAAAGAGCCCAGAAGCCAGAAAGGCGGCCAAAGAGTGTTACGGAGTAACACTGCAACAAAACCGTCTGAACCACCACTCTGCCGCCTCACTGCACGCCCATGTCGACCTGCCAGAGGATGCTTTCTCAACAGTTCAACATCACGGCCCGCATCCCGGGCAGCGCGAAAAAACCAAGTAATCCTGGCTCCGGCCTGGAGAGGCGGCCCGGCGCTCACACCGGCGCAGCCGCTGTCACCGTTGCCTCCTCGGCTGGTGCTGCCACCCCGGCCGTCGTGCCTGACGATGCGGATCTCGGCAGCGCCGCACCCACGGATGACTACCCTCCAGGACCGGAGACCCCCAAGAAGACGGTGATTGTGGTGGGCGCGGGCATCTCGGGGCTGCGGGCAGCCGCCGTCCTGCGCAGCCACGGCCTCGATGTGATCGTTCTTGAGGCCCGCGACCGCATCGGCGGCCGCATCTGTGCGAGCAATAAGCCCGGCAAAAGCCGTGATTTAGGTGTGTTGGCGCTGGTCGGGGATGGGGGGGGAGGGGGGGGGGGGGGGGGGTGAAAGAAAGACGAGAGGACGAGGGGTCAAAGACGAGGAAAGAACGAGAGAAAAGGACGGAAGGAGAGGGGGCGGGGAGATCAGTGACGGGACTCAGCACGCTGACGGCCAGGTGCTGCCTGGATGCACGAGACGTCGCAGAACAACCTGGTCAAGCTGATCCCGCGGCTGGGCCTGGAATACTACTACGACGACGGAGCCCCCCTGTACTACACCAAGAGCGGGCGGGCGGGCGCGCAGTTCAAGGCCAAAAAGGTCGCCGACGAGTTCGCCGACTACTGTGAGTGGTACTATGCGAACAACACCGACGCCGTCGACCGCAGCGTCGACGCCTTTGTGCGCGAGTTTGTGGACAGGCACGAGCTGATCACCGCCGACGAGCGCCTCTGGGCGCCGCAGGCCACCCGCGAGGTCGAGCTCTGGCTCGGCACGAGCACGGCGCTCGCCTCGGCCAAGCACCTCAGCTACTTTGTCACGGAGCGCAACCTCTACGTCCTGCACGGCGGCTACCAAAAGATTGTCCACTGGACCGCCGCCCCGGTGCTCGACGCCGTCCGCCTGCGCCACCACGTCCGCACCGTTGAGTGGTCCGAGGACGGCTCCGCCCCGGCCGCCGTCACCGTCGAGGACGCCGACGGCCACCTGCAGCGCCTGGTTGCCGACGCCGTCGTCGTCACCGTGCCGCTCGGCGTGCTGCGCCGCCCGGAGCTGCTCTCCTTCTCCCCGGCCCTGCCCGCCGACATCCGCACCGGCATCGACCGCTTCAACTACGGCGCCCTGGGCAAGGTCTTTTTCGAGTTTGCCGACGTCTTCTGGAGCAAGGACCACGACCAGTTCATGTATTACCCAGAACCGCTGGCTGGCGCCGACGCCGACGCCGCCGCCGCCGCCGCCGGCGTGCCCTCGCTCTCGTCGTCCTCGTCCACGCCCTCGCCCTCGTCCTCGCCCTCGCCCTCGCCGCCTCCGGCCGCCGCCGCCGCCGCCGCCGCCGCCGCCGCCGCCGACGACATCCTGGCCCACCCGACCGTTACGGTCAACACCTGGCTCATGTCGGGCAACAAGGAGCTCTGCGTGCAGATCGCCGAGCCGCTCACGCAGCGCGTCGAAGCCATGACCTCGGAGGCAGAGCTGTACGCCTTTTTCAAGCCGCTCTTCCGGCTGCTGCGCACCGAGCCCTACAAGGCCCTGCCCCGCCTCGTCAGCATCGAGTGCACCAAGTGGACGCTCGACCCCCTGGCCGGCTTCGGCACGTACTCGGCCTCCAAGGTCGGCGACGAGCCCGACCTCCTCATCAGCGCCCTGGCCGCCCACAAGCGCAGCCGCCTGCAGTTTGCCGGCGAACACTGTACCCCGGTCGCCGACGGCTGCGTGCACGGCGCCTTTGCCGCCGGCGAGACCGCCGCCACCCGTCTGCTCGGCACCTTTGGCATTCCGTATAATGGCGGCGACTTTGTCAGCCGGCACACAGTAGACGGGTAGTGTGATTTTTTTTTCAAAAATCTCTTCTCTGAATGAAAGTAGAGGTCCCGTAAGCATGGTCGACTGTAGTAGGTGGACCACCTTTGGGGAATAATGACTGCATAACGTGTACTTTTTTTTTGCTCGCCAAGTCTTCTTGATACAATGTAACTAGCAGCCGTTGAAATGCCGTAGTCGTCATATCAACCCCAATGTCGTGATTGCTTAGCCCTTTGTATTTATAATCATGTGCCGTCCTGGGAAACGCCGTTGTCCTGCTATAACGACGTCCTGAGATATAAAACGGCTTGGTACACAAGCGTCGCCATAATCGAACTCTTTCTTGTCCCAGAATTGTCCCAGGAACCAATACACTGCGCCATGGCTGGCCAGACCAAGCAGCTGCACCTCACGGCGTTCATGCGCCCGGTGAGCCTTCACACGGGGGCCTGGCGCTACCCGGGGGCCTATGCCGACGCCAACTTCAACCTGGCACATCTCAAGTCGTTTATACAGAAGCTCGAGGCGGCCAAGTTTGACGCCTTCTTCATGGCCGACCATCTGGCCGTCCTCAACATGCCCCTCGACGCGCTCAAGCGCAGCCACACGGTCACCTCGTTCGAGCCCTTTACCCTCCTGTCCGCCCTGTCGCAAGTCACCGACCACATCGGCCTGGCCGCCACGGCCTCGACCACCTACGACGAGCCCTATCACATTGCCCGCCGCTTCGCCTCACTCGACCACATCAGCGGCGGCCGCGCCGCCTGGAACATTGTCACCACAGGCAACCCGGAGTCGCCCAAGAACTTTGGCCGCGAAGCCCACATGGAGCACGGCGACCGCTACAAGCGCGCGCGCGAGTTCTACGACGTCGTCACCGGCCTCTGGGATAGCTTTGCCGACGATGCCTTTGTGCGCGATCAGCAGGCGGGCCTCTACTTCGACCCCGAGAAGCTGCACGTGCTCGACCACAAAGGGGACGCCCTGCAGGTCAAGGGCCCGCTCAACATTGCCCGGCCCGTCCAGGGCTGGCCCGTGATCGTCCAGGCCGGGCAGTCCGAGCCGGGCCGCCAGCTGGCCGCCGAGACCGCCGAGGCCGTCTTCTGCTCGCCACGCGACATGGCAGCGGCCCAGGCCCTGTACGCCGACATCAAGGGCCGTGCCAGCGCGGCCGGCCGGAACCCGGACCACCTCAAGATCCTGCCGGCCGCGCTGGTGGTGGTCGGCGACTCGGCCGAAGACGCCCAGGCGAAGCGCCTGCAGCTCGACAGCCTCGTCCACTACGACAGCGCCCTGGCCTCGCTGTCGGTGGTGCTGGGCGTCGACGCGTCGCAGCTGGACCCCGACGCGCCTCTCCCTGTCGACCGTCTCCCCGAGACCAACGCGAGCAAGACGGCACGCGACCAGGCCGTCCAGCTGGGCCGCGCCGAGGGCCTGACCGTCCGCCAGCTGGCCCAGAGATACGGCGGCTATTCCGGCCTGGCCTTTGTAGGGTCTCCGGAGCAGATTGCCGACCAGATGGGCACTTGGCTGGCAGAGGACGCCTGCGACGGCTTCACCATTGTCTTCCCCTTTCTCCCCGAGGGCCTGGACGCCGTGGCCGAGCGGCTGGTCCCCGAGCTGCAAAGACGCGGGCTCTTTCGCCGGCATTACACCGGATCAACGCTGCGAGATCATCTGGGACTGCCCCGGCCAAAGAACCGCTTCTTTGACAGTACATAGTTTGGAGTCTGGAACGATGTCTGTAATTGCAATAATGAGATACTGTTTAGGTTGATTTACAGATACTGAAATCATCTCCACTTGTATCCCAATACTGACCCTCGCCACGACTTGGGGGTACCGTCATCTTACAGGGACCTGGCAGACTCAGCCAAGTGGGTCCTTTTCTGTTCAGGCGTTGTCAAAGCCTGCCTCTGGGAAGATAAGACAGGACAAGTGGCCCGCAACAGCGTTGGAAGAAGATGATCCATTGGCGTTCTACAAATCACATCACCCCGCGCCAACCACCACCGCACTGTTCTTACCTATGTGATGGGTGGTATGGAACGCTGCCGCCTCTTCTGTTTGCCGGGGCATGCGTGAGCCAGGGGGTCGACAAAGATTGCTCTTCTCGGGCACTGCTCCTCTGTTTTGTGCTTCTACAGAAACGATGTCTCGTCGTAAAATTCTCTCAATCTCACCCTTGATTTTAAATCGTGCTGCTTTTGAAGCTTTCGCTCTCGTCGGGTGGGGGATGATCGTGCTGTCTGGACTCAAGTAAGAGCGCCAACTCTCATCGTGACAATGCCATCCGCCAAGCCAACGTTTACTGGCACCCCTTCTTGTATGATTGGCTCAATGGTCGTTTTTTAAATCTTACTGTCTTGGAAACAAAGGTAATACGGATGAGCCGTGGCGAACACCTCTTATTGGTTGGCCACGCTGTTGGGTGCATCGCTTCCCCTCAAGTGCGGAAGAAGGCTCCACATTTCTCTGAAGGAGTCGTCACAGTTATTGTGATTTGGCGTGGATGCTCCTGCTTATGTGTCTGTACTGGCACATCTGTGTCTGTGAGAACAGCCGGGGAGGTAAGCTATCTGAAAATGAGGCCAGACAGTCTCAAAGATGAAGTCAGTTCTTAATAAGCAGGATCTCAAGCTTCAATACGACTTTGAGAAACTGCAATGGAGAGTCCGGGTTTGGTTCCATTCTTGTCGCACTTGGAAAACACGATGCAAACACTGGTCCCGGCATCTGAAATACTTGCATCTGGTATATTCGCATCTACTCGCTATGAACTACTCGTGCCCTGTCCGCTTCATGGTCCCGCGAACGAGCACCCCCCGGCCCTCTCATTCAGCTCAGAGTCTTCTTCATAAACACTGTCCTGATGTCCACCTGGTTGCCGTTTGCATCCGGGTTGTCATAATAGTTCTTCACAATCTTTATCGTGCTGTAGCCCCTTCGTTCATACCAGCTCTGGTTGACCATCTGCAGCGTGTTAGCCGAGAACTCTCGCAGCATCAATTCCTCGACACCTACATTGGCCAGACCGTGGGGGTTAACCTGGTCGTCTTTGTAAACCGTGCTCAGAGCAAGAATCTGGGCGTTTATTGGTGGTTTCGTTGCCAGGACCTCCACCTTGTCCATTGCGGCACGGCCTATTCCGGAACCTTGGAAGGCCGAAGACACGTAAAATGTGGAGATCCAGCAGACACCCGCATCTGGTAAGTCCAGGGTTACGTTTTCCACCTTGCCCATGTCCAGGGCGATATGCCCAATGGGCGAGATGCTGTCAAAGGTTGGGCGTCTGGGGTTACCCAGAAATGAAGCTGCTGTGTCCTGCAACGGCACCGACTCCTGAGCAGAAATCAGTAAGCCATGTGCAGCATCGGGAAAGGAAAACGACGTACCGCTGGGTACTTTAAATTATGGCTCTGCAGCAGTTGGCGTCCATTCCTGCCCGATAGCAACTGATTGGTGTTAGCTGGGCAGTTTGCGTCCCACGCACAAATCCACTTCCACACATGGCGCCAACATTGCAGATGTGACAAGCGGAATCTCGGATGCTTCGAAGCCCCTTCTGAGACTGCATATGCACAGCCGGCCATATTCACCACTCTACTCACAATCCAGTATATGCCCTTCTCCCCTGATTTTTGCGCCTCTGTCCACTTTGATTCGACCAGTTCGGCGTTCCAGCCACACTCCACGCGTTGGTCAAAAAGCCTCTCGACATGCTGGGACGAGTCCGGGTCCCATGGTACTAGATCTATCGTCACTTTCCTGGCGTTACTGGTCGTCTCGTTGTCGCCCATACTGAAAAAAGTCTCTTCCAAAGTGGTGCTGTCCAGATTATCCGTGTTGCACAAGGCAAAGAACGACTGCATGCGACAAAAGTTTTGAGTCGGTAGAGTAATTTGAAAGCGCAGTCCGTAGTCAAAAAGCCCCTGGTCAACGGACCCACCTATATATATGGGTTTAATGTCGGATTTATTAGCACGTCTCCTCGTTGAAGATCCGCCGTCAAACATCTACGGAGTACGCATGCCGCATTCGTCATATAAGATCCACAAGTCATGATAGTTGCAAGTCCTCGTAGAGATGCTGTCCGGGTTGTCACGCCAATCACGAGTTGTATCGGGGCACTTGAACTTTGACGCCAATGCCGAGAAGCGCCAGAAGTATCAGCACCCAATTTTAGGCCAACGCATGGTTGTTGCATTGGCTATCTGTCACACATCTAAACGTGCAAACGACGATGTAGCCTTACCATAGAGGGTCCCGATCCAGAGTGGGGCAATGTTCTTCTGCCGTTTGACATGAAGTCGGAATGTGGCTGACGACAGCCTGCAGCTTCCATACCCATTCCAGCTTCTTGGATATACGAAGTATGATACATGTAGTAGTCTTATCTTTTGTCGTATCGAGCCCGCTGATCCTGATTGGTTGAGCTTTCTCTGGTGGCTGGTTGCCCGGGGTAGCAGCTCGACCGGATGCGGGTTAGCGCATTATGTCGAGGAACTGTGGCTGGTTATCCGGTGTGCTATCATTACAAGTCTCCAAAAAGGAGAAAACAAACCGGTTCTCAAACGCGACAGCATCGATTTGGCGACGACGGCCCTGCGACGGCCTTTCGACGGCCTCAGCCCCGGTAAGTTTTATTGTTGCCCGACTAGATCAGGCATGGCGACCACGGAATAGACGGCATTTCAACGACAAAACGATCCGACGGCCGTCACTACCGTCGACTTCCGGAGCGCATGACCAGCCGGTGGCCCCGCCCCTTGTATCTGCCACTCCCTTCTCGGCAGCATCGGCGACATCACTCTGCTGCAGCGCCGCAGTGTCATTAGCTTGTCTTTGTGCTTCTCGGTCCATTCCAGGCCTCTTCCGACGAGAGATTGATTTCATGTTCATTGGGTCAGCGGAATGGCAGAACCGCCGTCGTCTCCCCCGAGCGGAAATGCCACTGCAGAGGACGCGCTCGCCTGGTACAAATCACAGTATGAGCAGCTAGAGCATGAGCTTTCAGAGTTTCGCGAGTCCAGCAGAGAGCTGGAGGCCGAGCTGGAAAAGGACCTCGACGCCGCCGACAAGCGGGAGCGCACACTTCGCGAAAAGGCCGAGGCTGCTGAGTTTGAGGTCGAAGAGTGGAAAGTAAGTGGCACTCTCCAGCAGCTTAGCCGGCGTTGCGGATACCCGGGACTGACTGGTGCTCCACTCGACAGAAGAAGTACAGAGAATCAAAGGCGGAGGCGAGCGCGGCGCAGAATGCTCTCGAGAAAGAAATCACGACATTGCGAGATGCGAACAGAACCCTGCAGCTGAGGCTGCGGGACATTGAGGTGGCAAACGATGACTTTGAACGGCAGGCTCGGAATACAACGTCATCATTGGAAGACCTGGAGTCTAAATACAATGTGGCCATTGAACGCGGGGTGCTGCTGGAAGAGGAGGTCAAACAAGGCGAACAAGAGCGCGAACTGCTGAGAGTCGACGCCCACCGGCTGCGGGAGGAGCTCTCAGACTTGAAGATAGAGGCCGAGATCCTACACGACAAGCTGAAAAAGCAAGAGTCCCGACACATGTCCTCGATATCCACTGATATCTCCATTCCCGAGTCGCCAACCTTTGACCATTCCCCCAACTCAACGGCCAGCTCACCTCTCATCACGACCCCGCCAGACCACAAGTCCGTGTCTACGGGCGCCGGCAGCTCGTCAGACATGCAGGACCTGCCGCCCCCGTCCGTGGCGTCGGACGCGCCAAGATCGCTGTCAAGGATGTCGGCGGCCCGGACACCGGTGCCCATGTCCCGCAAGTCCCGCCTCCTGTCTTCCGACCACGGCGCAACGCAGCGGGCAAAGGCTGCACTTTCCTCGTCGGTATCTTCCACACGGCCGCTCGGTACCCGCGCCGTGACGGCTTCAGCCACGACCAGATCGCCCATCCCGGGCCTGGGCACAAACGCGGCCGTTTCTCGGGCCAGCGCGCGCGCCGCGTCCCACAAGATGCCGTCGTCAAACTCGCTCTCGCACATCCGCTCGCTTACGGCGCAGATGCAACGCCTCGAGGCGCGTGTCCAGTCGGCGCGTTCGAAGCTGCCGGGTCCTGTCATCACACCTCCGCGCGCCTCACCCCGGTCACTATCTATGGAAAGTTCCAGTGGATTGCCTGCCACGGTGACAATCCGCTCACGCAAGCGCACCACGGGGTCATCCGTATCGGTGGTCAGCAGCCTTCGAGAAGGCGACAGTGACGATTGCACACCGACGCAGCCCCGCCCACACACCCAGGGCCTCGCTTCGGGTACAAGAACAAGCAGGCACGTACCCCGGCTATCTACGTCGGGTGTCAGCCGCCTCTCGTTTGGGCCTCTGCCGAATCGCGTCCCCGGTGGATCTGCGCTGGACTCGGAATCCTCGCGGCCCAGTTCACGTGCTAGCACCTCCTCTTTTGCGCGGCCCGTGAGTCGGAGCGACATGCGCGATATGCTGCCACCGCGCCCCATGTCGCGAGCGTCGCTCTCCGGATCCCGGACGCCTCTGGCGCGGTCCCGGAGTTCGATGGGCGGCAGTCTGCGCGGACACTCTCTGAGCATCAGCGGGTTGCCGGAAGATGAGGTCGACCTGAGAGAATACCGCACGCCTAGCAGACGCGGAACCTACTCCAAGTTTGATTTCGAAACGGCAGCAGGCTCTGGCATCCCGGCACCTAGTGGGATTCCGATGCCGGGCAGCGGCCGGCGGCAAAGCGGCGGCCGAGCATCCGGAGCATCATCGGTAATGGGAAGACGAGCTAGTACGAACGTCAAAGGAATTTGAGCCTTTCAAATTTACCAGACCCATGTGAAGGATGTGGGCTTGCTTCTTTGGTATGCAAGCCGGTGTTGTTTCATTTGTTTCCCCCCCCCCCCCCCCACCCCTCCTCAGCCTCTTCCCCCCGTCCCAGCAGCAGCAGAAGAATATACCCGTATGATTTCCATGTCCCATTTTTTAGTGAACCGCACCTGAAATATATCATGGCATTGAGAAGCAATACTTGCTTTGGAGGCTTTTTTGTGAGACATTGATTTGATATCAACAAGAAACAAATTATTACTCTTACGGTATACCGAATCGAACTCGCTCGGGATTGTTTTCGCAGCATTAGACGCTACGGAGGCCTGTTGGGGATGTGCGTTGCTTTTTCGGTTTCGGGGTTATGGCTGAGACTCGGGGTTGGGACTGTCTACTAACCGAAAGAGGTTTATTATTCACCAATCATGTTGCTGGTTCTATATCTGCTTTAACTTGTACACGATGCTGTTCCTTCGTTTCTTGGGCATTACTGCGGACCCGAGCACATGGAGCACAAAAGTTGCGACTGTGTCAATATGGGATTTCGCCGCCCCCATGGCAATTGACCCAACTGAAGATGGGAAATGTATGTCTTGAATCTCGCGGAAAAGCAAGCGGGGTCAAGGAGTCTTTCTTTCCCAGCCGATGCTTTTTGTTGGCTGCTGCAGCGCATTGTAAGGGCTGTTTGTGTTGTGTACGGCGTATTCTCTCGCATTCAGGATTACGTAAAAGGGGGTCATTTCCGCTGGCTCTGATTCTTTGAGCTTACTGCGTGAGATTGTATTCGGTTTACGCCTGTTCGTCGTACTCCCGAGCCGAAGGCTGTACGGGAACACGGTGAAAGCATCGTGCAAAATATAGTGGGTCCTGGCTCTCGTTGAAAAGGAAAGCCCCGGCTAGCTTCCCCAACGTTCTAGGATCGCCTTGCGGACTAAAAATACTCCGTAAAAGCGTTGGCCTTTTTGAAAAAAAAAGGTCAGTGGTAAGGAGGGGTACGTGGGTATTGGTACTTGCTTGTACAGAAACCCGACTTTTTGGTGGGGAGAGGGACAGATGTCCGAGGGGAACGAATTTGGCTGGACCCTGGGCATTGAAACAATCGCCCGCCGGTGGTTTTTCCCACAACCTGTACACGACTACTGTACTGGTTACCCTTCTGGGAAGGTGTCTACCTAGCTGGAGGTCCTTACAGCCTAGCACAGGATAGCTCTCATTTCTGCCTCGACTTATCTGCTTCAGCTCTTTGCACCTTCCCACCTTCCTTCTCTCCAAAGCTGGTACCATACCGATTTGAAGCTGCAATCCCCACGAGGAAAAGAAACTGTAAACCAGTTCTTTCTCCAAACACTGCAGCTCCTCCCACGTCTAATTACCTTTCGCGACAAGCCCACGGAACCGTTTGGGCATTTCTGATACACTTTACGAAGTCGCGCATTTTCAACACGGTTCTCGGGCTCAGACGTTCCCTACGATCAACGATCCAGTTTCCCGATTCTCTTTTTCACAGCGCGCCATACGTCTGTCTCTGCCTCGCTCTCTTCACTTCAGTATATCCCCCAAATTTCTATGTTCTGAGCTTGTCGGCTTTCGTGCTCCCAGCCCACGGACTCGTCGGAGCCTACCCTTACAAGTCTTCTTGCCCTGGCCGTTATCGCATCTTCCCCGCCTTGATCACTGGTAGAAGACCTACCCCTCTTTCGTCATGACGGATCTTTCAGTTCGCAGTGCGGCTGCCAACGGCTCAAGGTCCAAACCCCGGGATGGCCTGGCTGCGCGTCTTCCCGACCACTTTATTGGCGGCAACAAGCTGGAGAATGCTCCAGAGTCCAAAGTGAAAGACTTTGTCGCTAAGAACGACGGTCACACTGTCATCACCAATGTACGTCAGTCCCGAGTAGAGGCTGTACACCTAATTTTGAATTTAGCTGATGGTGTGTCTAGGTCCTGATTGCGAACAACGGTATCGCCGCCGTAAAAGAAATCCGTTCCGTACGGAAATGGGCATACGAGACGTTTGGTGATGAGCGGGCCATCCAATTTACCGTCATGGCCACCCCCGAAGATCTACAGGCGAATGCCGACTACATCCGGATGGCAGACCATTACGTCGAAGTCCCTGGCGGCACAAACAACCACAACTATGCCAACGTCGAGCTGATTGTTGATGTCGCCGAGCGGATGAATGTTCACGCGGTCTGGGCTGGATGGTAACGCTCCCAGAAATTCAAAACTTACACACACCCCATCATACAACATGCTAATTTCTATACTAGGGGACATGCATCCGAAAATCCCATGCTTCCCGAGTCCCTTGCCGCATCGCCCAAAAAGATTGTCTTTATTGGCCCTCCTGGTTCGGCTATGCGGTCACTCGGTGACAAAATCTCCTCCACCATCGTGGCACAGCATGCCGATGTTCCCTGCATTCCATGGTCGGGCAGCGGTGTGAACGAAGTCGAGATTGATCACAACGACATTGTCACTGTTCCAGAAGTCGTCTACAAGAAAGGCTGTGTCGAGTCGTGGCAGGAAGGCTTGGCGAAAGCTCGCGAGATTGGTTTTCCCGTCATGATCAAGGCATCCGAGGGCGGTGGTGGCAAGGGCATTCGGAAAGCCCTCGGTGAAGAGGGATTTGAACAACTCTACAAGGCCGCTGCGAGCGAAATACCGGGGTCCCCCATCTTTATCATGAAGTTGGCCGGCAATGCTCGTCACTTGGAAGTACAACTGCTGGCCGACCAGTATGGAAACAATATCTCTTTGTTTGGTCGCGACTGCTCAGTGCAGCGTCGTCACCAGAAGATTATCGAAGAGGCTCCGGTAACGATTGCGAGCCCAAATACCTTCCGTGCCATGGAGGAAGCTGCAGTGCGGCTGGGCAAGCTCGTCGGCTACGTCTCTGCTGGCACGGTCGAGTACCTTTATTCCCACGCAGACGACAAGTTCTACTTCCTTGAGCTCAATCCCCGTCTCCAAGTCGAGCACCCTACGACAGAAATGGTCAGCGGTGTGAATCTGCCCGCTGCCCAGCTTCAGGTCGCCATGGGAATCCCCCTTCACCGCATTCGCGACATTCGCCTACTGTACGGCGTTGACCCGAAGACTGCCACTGAGATTGACTTTGAGTTCAAAAACGAAGAGAGCGACAAGATCCAACGCCGGCCGACACCAAAGGGCCACACCACGGCATGTCGTATCACTTCCGAAGACCCGGGCGAGGGCTTCAAGCCCTCTAATGGTGTTCTGCACGACCTGAACTTCCGAAGCAGCTCCAACGTCTGGGGTTATTTCTCCGTGGGTACAGCCGGTGGAATTCACAGTTTCTCAGACAGTCAGTTTGGGCATATTTTCGCATATGGCGAGAATCGGTCGGCCTCTCGCAAGCACATGGTCGTGGCTCTTAAAGAGTTGAGCATTCGTGGTGACTTCCGGACTACTGTCGAGTACCTCATCAAACTACTCGAGACTGAAGCCTTTGAGGAGAACACCATTACAACAGGCTGGCTCGATGAGTTGATTACCAACAAGCTTACGGCCGAGCGTCCTGACCCTGTGCTGGCTGTTGTCTGTGGTGCTACAATCAAGGCCAACATTGCCAGCGAAAGCTGTCTTTCAGAGTACAGGGCGGGACTAGAGAAGGGCCAGGTACCGTCAAAAGATATCCTCAAAACCGTGTTCCCTGTGGATTTCATCTACGAGGGGTACCGGTACAAATTCACCGTCACAAGGTCCAGTGTCGAGAGCTATACGCTCTTCATCAACGGATCCAAGTGTTCTGTCGGCGTCCGCACACTCAGCGACGGCGGTTTACTGATTCTTGTCAATGGACGCAGCCACAACGTCTACTGGAAAGATGAGGTCGGTGCCACACGCCTATCTGTTGACGGCAAGACATGTTTGCTGGAGCAAGAGAACGACCCGACTCAACTACGGACTCCGAGCCCTGGAAAACTCGTCAAGTACACAGTTGAAAACGGCGAGCATGTCAAAGCGGGTCAGACGTTTGCCGAAGTCGAGGTCATGAAGATGTACATGCCTCTTGTTACGCAAGAAGATGGCATAGTCCAGTTGATGAAACAGCCTGGCTCAACACTGGAAGCAGGCGATATTCTCGGCATCATGGCTCTAGACGACCCCAGTCGTGTCAAGCAAGCGCAGGCTTTTGTGGAGAAACTCCCAGATCTTGGCAATCCTGTCATTGTTGGAACCAAGCCTTCGCAACGGTTTTCTCTGCTTCACAGTACCCTTCAGAACATCTTGAACGGCTACGACAACCACACTGTCATGGCCCAAACCCTGACAGACCTGATCGAGGTTCTCCGAGACCCCGAACTGCCCTTCAGCGAATGGAACGCACAGTTTTCAGCTCTGCATGCTCGTATGCCTCAGAAACTGGATGCGCTATTCACACAAATCGTGGAGCGTGCTAAATCTCGGCATGCAGAATTTCCGTCCAAGAACCTGTCCCGTGCTTTCCAAAAGTTCCTTGATGAGCACGTTGCTCCAGACGACGCCATTTTGCTACGCTCGACACTCGCTCCGCTCACCGACGTGTTGCACCTGTACGCTGAAGGCCAGAAAGCACGGGAGCTCAACATTATTTCTGGCCTGCTGTCTACTTACGCTGATACTGAGCGTCTCTTTTCGGGCCGCCGTTCACAAGACGAGGAGGTCATTCTTAAGCTCCGTGACGAAAACAAGGATGATATCCACAAGGTTGTGCAGACTGTGTTGTCTCACAGCCGAATTGGTTCAAAGAATGGCTTGGTTATCTCCATTCTTGAAGAGTATCGCCCTAATAAGCCCAACGTTGGCAACATCGCCAAGTACTTGCGGCCTGTTCTTCGAAAATTGGCAGAGCTCGAATCCCGCCAGACCTCAAAGGTCTCTCTCAAAGCACGTGAGATTTTGATTCAGTGTGCGCTGCCGTCTCTCGAGGAGCGGCAAACGCAAATGGAGCTGATTCTACGGTCATCCGTGGTTGAATCCCGCTATGGCGAGTCTGGTTGGGAGCACCGGGAACCCAATCTCGAAATCATCAAAGATGTCGTCGACTCCAAATACACGGTTCTGGATGTGCTTCCCATGTTCTTTGCCCACGAGGATCCTTGGGTGTCCATTGCCGCTCTCGAAGTTTACGTTCGCCGCTCCTACCGAGCCTACAATTTGAAGTCGATTCAATATCACAAAGACGAGTCAGATTCGCCGTTGTTCATCACTTGGGATTTCTCACTTGGGAAAGTTGGTCAGCTTGAATTCGGGGTCCCTACGCAATCCGTCGGACCTTCCACGCCTGCAACGCCGACAGATTTCGGGTACAAGCGGATCAGCTCCATCAGCGACATGTCTTACTTGTCAAGAAGGACGGAAGAAGAGCCGACCCGCAAGGGAGTCATTGTTCCGTCTCGTTACCTTGACGATGCCGATGAGCTCTTGTCAAAGGCGCTTGAAGCTCTTCCAACTGTCAGCAAGCTGCAGAAGCGAGGTACGGGCGGTTCTAGCACGATCCTCCCCATGCTTGAGGGCCGACGGAAACCGGCACCGCCGCGGCTTGACACTTCAGAAGAGCTGTCTGCTGTGGTCAACGTTGCCATCCGTGATTCAGAAAACCTCAGCGACCAGGAAACCCTAGAGGTCATCAAATCATTAATTGACCAGCACAAGGATGAGCTTCTTTTGCGCCGGGTCCGGCGTATCAGTTTCATCTGCGGCCGCAATGATGCCTCGCATCCTGGTTACTACACCTTCCGTGGGCCGGATTACAATGAAGACGACAGTATCCGCCACACCGAACCGGCACTGTCTTTCCAGCTGGAGCTTAGCCGCCTTTCCAAATTCAAAATTCGGCCCGTGTTCACAGAGAACACAAACATTCACGTCTATGAAGCCATTGGTAAAGGTGTGGACACCGACAAACGGTACTTCACGAGGGCTGTTATCCGGCCTGGCCGACTTCGCGACGAGATTCCGACTGCAGAATACCTCATTTCCGAGGCGGATCGTGTCGTCAACGACATTTTCGACGCGCTCGAAATTATTGGAAATAACAACTCTGATCTGAATCACATGTTCCTCAACTTCACGCCTGTTTTCCAACTGCGGCCTGAAGAAGTCGAACACTCTCTCCAAGGTTTCCTGGACCGTTTCGGACTTCGCGGCTGGAGACTGCGCGTGTCTCAGGTCGAAATCCGCATCATCTGCACAGACCCGTTGACCGGTACGCCATATCCGTTACGTGTCTTGATCATCAACACGTCGGGCTATGTTATCCAGGTGGAGATCTATGCCGAGAGGAAGTCAGAAAAAGGAGAATGGGTGTTTCAGTCTATCGGCGGCACCACCAAGATTGGTTCCATGCATCTGCTGCCTGTGTCGACCCCATATCCCACCAAGAACTGGCTCCAGCCGAAGCGGTACAAGGCTCACCTCATGGGAACACAGTATGTGTACGACTTTCCAGAGGTGTTCCGCCAAGCCATACAAGTGAGCTGGGCCAAGGCTGTGGAGCACAATCCGGCTCTCGCAGAAAAGCAACCGCCTGTCGGTGAATGCATTGAGTCTTCAGAGCTTGTTCTCGACGACCATGATAACCTGGCCGAGGTTTCGCGCGACCCGGGTATGAACTCATGCGGCATGGTTGGCTGGCTGATTACAGCGCGGACACCAGAGTATCCAAAGGGCCGCCAGTTCATCATCATTGCAAACGACATCACATACAACATTGGGTCATTCGGACCGAAAGAAGACAACTTCTTCAACAAGTGCACCGAGTTTGCCCAAAAGTTGGGGATCCCTCGCATTTACCTCTCCGCCAATTCGGGTGCTCGCTTGGGCCTCGCCAATGAGCTCATGCCGTACTTCAAGGTGGCTTGGAATGACGTTGCGCTGCCAAGCAAAGGTTTCAAGTATCTGTACCTCGACGAGGATGCCATGGCGAAGTTCAAGGGCAATGTCCTCACAGAGGAGGTGGTTGAAGACGGGGAGAAGCGGCACAAGATTGTCACCATTATCGGTGCTGAAGATGGCCTTGGTGTCGAGTGCCTGCGCGGATCTGGTCTGATCGCCGGTGCCACGAGCCGAGCCTACAACGACATCTTCACTGTGACCCTGGTTACCTGCCGCTCTGTTGGTAAGAGAATAATCTGCTATTTTACGCTGCAAAACGGGAATTACCCTTTGGTTGCTAACATTCACGCTTAGGTATTGGAGCGTACTTGGTCCGATTAGGCCAACGAGCTGTCCAGGTTGAGGGGCAACCTATCATTCTCACTGGCGCGCCTGCACTGAACAACTTGCTTGGTCGGGAGGTGTACACCTCCAACTTGCAGCTGGGCGGCACGCAAATCATGTACCGCAACGGTGTCTCGCACATGACAGCTCAAGACGACATGGAGGGAGTTTCCCGGATTGTGCAATGGATGTCCTACGTGCCCGACAAGCGCAACAACCCAGTGCCCATCAGCATTTCGACCGATACCTGGGACCGCGATGTTGTGTATGCTCCTCCGCAGAAAGAGGCCTATGACGTCCGGTGGATGATCTCTGGCAAAGCCGACGGGGATTCGTTCCAGTCGGGCCTCTTTGACAAGGACTCTTTTGTTGAGACCCTTGGCGGGTGGGCCCGGACTGTGGTTGTCGGTCGCGCACGTCTTGGCGGCATACCCATGGGCGTCATCGCCGTCGAGACTCGTGCCGTTGAGAACATTACGCCCGCAGATCCTGCGAACCCGGACTCCATTGAGCAAGTCAGCAACGAGGCAGGCGGAGTGTGGTATCCGAACTCGGCCTTCAAGACGGCCCAGGCTATCAACGACTTCAACTTTGGCGAGCAGCTACCGCTAATGATCCTTGCCAACTGGCGAGGCTTTTCCGGCGGACAGCGGGACATGTACAATGAGGTTCTCAAGTACGGCAGTTTTATCGTGGACGCCCTCGTCAAGTACCAG
Source organism: Graphilbum cf. rectangulosporium (assembly GCA_019925645.1). NCBI lineage: Eukaryota > Fungi > Ascomycota > Sordariomycetes > Ophiostomatales > Ophiostomataceae > Graphilbum > Graphilbum cf. rectangulosporium. The sequence goes on from JADHKI010000092.1 coordinate 53,440, forward strand.
CAACCCGTTTTTGTCTACATCCCACCGTTTGGCGAGCTGCGTGGCGGGTCGTGGGTGGTGGTTGATCCAACCATCAACTCGACCTACATGGAAATGTACGCGGACGAAGACGCCCGTGGCGGTGTTCTTGAGCCCGAAGGCATAATCGGCATCAAGTACCGCAAGGACAAGCAACTCGAAACGATGGCGCGCCTGGACCCCACCTACGCCGACCTCAGAAAGGACTTTGTCGCTGCTCAGAAAGCAGGCGCCGCAGCCGAGGAGGTGGATGCCATCAAGGATCGGATCGTCGCTCGCGAGCAACAGCTGCTGCCGATATACCAGCAGATTGCTGTGCAGTTTGCCGATCTGCATGACCGGGCCAACCGCATGAAGGCCAAGGGAGTCATCCGCGATGTTCTCGAGTGGCGCAACGCTCGTCGCTTCTTCTACTGGCGCGTTCGTCGCCGCTTGAACGAGGAGTATATCCTGCGGAAGATGTCGATTGCCGAATCAGTCGGCGCTTCTACGGGACCGTCATCGCCGTCGACGGCCGCCAAGTCCAGGGCGCGCAACCTGCAGCTTTTGGAGGCGTGGAGTGCTGTGCCAGATTTTAAGAAGGCTGACCGGGACGTCGCACAGTGGTACGAAGAGAACAAGAAGAAGATCCAGGAGAGGCTGGAGGTCCTCAAGAATACCGCTGTTGCGTCTGAAATCCACGATCTCATTCGGAAGAACAAGAAGGACAATGTTGCTTGGAAAGGAGTTCGCGATGTTCTCCGGGTGATGCCCGTCGAAGAGAAAGAGAAGCTCCTAAAGTTCCTTTCGGGCTAGGCATGGGACATTGAGCAAGCAGCATTGCGACGTTATCGCTGAATCTAGTCATTCTTCCATAGAAATGTATATTTACAGTGTTGGTTTTAAGTCGTACTTTGTTACTAAGCATTGAACTTTGCATATGTGCCGATAAGATGATAGGAACTATCTTATCTTATCGTAATTGTGGATAGCTCTTTTTTTTTCTTCATTCGTACTTTGCCAGTGGTCTTCCATCATCCCCCAATCTATCACAGTTCAACGCGAAAAGAGACAATATGCCGCAGGTCAGTCTCTTTGAGGACGTTTACTTAACAACGTACTAACAGGAAAAGAACGACTACATCGAGCGGCACGTCAAGCGCTACGGCAAGCGGTGCGTATTCACCTGATATGGCCGTTTTTTTTTGGTATTTTTGAGCCACCCCTGACCCTCTGTTTCCTGCAGCCTCGATCACGAAGAACGCACTCGTAAGCGAGAGGCCCGTGAAGGTCACCGGCAATCCCGCGATGCGCAGAACCTTCGCGGCCTGCGCGCCAAGCGCCAGCAGGAAGTGCGGCGCAAGGAGAAGATCCAGATGCGCAAGACCATCAAGGCACACGAAGAGCGCAACGTCAAGTCCAAAGACGCGCCGGCAGATGACTCGCGAGACCCGGTTCCCCACTACCTGCTTGACCGGGCTGGCGAACGCAACGCAAAGGCTCTCAGCACGGCCATCAAGCAGAAGCGCAACGAGAAGGCGGCCCGATTTACTGTACCGCTGCCGAAAGTAAGAGGCATATCGGAAGAAGAGATCTTCTCCGTCGTGAAGACGGGAAAGAAGACCAAGAAGAAGGCGTGGAAGCGGTCAGTAGCCTACGAGTCCTGCCTTGTCGCTCTCTCCATTTCGTCGCTCTTTTGCTGACAACCTCCCACAGGATGATTACGAAACCAACTTTTGTTGGGCCCGACTTTGTGCGCGGCCCTGTCAAACTCGAGCGCTTCATTCGGTAAGTGGCCTTTTTTGTCTTGATCGTCGTCGGAGCGGCACAAGAAGCTAACACAGTTCAGTCCGATGGCACTCCGCCAAAAACGGGCCAATGTGACACACCCAGGTCTCGCCGTGACGGTCCAGCTCCCCATTCTCAGCGTCAAGAAGAACCCACAAGACCCAATGTACACGCGCCTCGGAGTATTGACAAAGGGCACGATCATCGAGGTCAATGTCAGCGATCTGGGCATGACCACGACAAGCGGCAAGGTCGTATGGGGTCGGTGGGCTCAAATTACGAGTAAGTCCTGTCCCCGGCGTTGGGTCAAGTTGCGACTCTTTCTGACAGACGAACAATCAGACAATCCCGAGAACGACGGTTGCGTGAACGCGTAAGTTTTTTTTTCTTTTTCTTTTTTGCTTGTCGCGCCGAGAGATTGCACTTGCTAACACAAAGTAGTGTGCTGCTAGTCTAAAAAGAAGTGCTGTCAAAGGCGCATGGGTTTTACGGTGTTATATAGGAATTGCATGCAGTACTTGAATTAAAAATAAAAACACGTTAGGCCAAGAATAAGCAGGTGCAATTTGCGTTGTGAGAGATGGAAGTGGTGAACGGCTCTCTGAAGCCCGATGACGCGGATGACACATCATTCTTTAGTGCCACTTCTGGCGGGGTCGGTTTGTGGGCTCTGCCTGCTCCTTTTGATCGCAACTCGTGGCGTGGTCACGTTTGTGCAACTTACGCATTTCTCTTGCTCCGGCCCCGAACGTCACCATGCAGTCGGGAATCTCAGGCAAGTTCCTCTGCGTATCTGTTCAGCCTCTCGGCTGCTCATCTCGGGTTGCCCGTATGGCCCGGCTGGCCCGGCAAGGTCACCATACTAACTAGCATCTTGGGCCTCTCATTTTAGCTTCCAAGGAGCTCGTGGCTCATTTCAACACCCTGCTCGAGTCGGACCAGCATCTCGGCCTGTTGGTGACCATCAAAGGCGAGACCCTGACGCCGGTCGAGCTTCTCACGCCCAGTGGTTCGAGCCCGGTGTCGGCGGAGGCGTTTGGCCGCAATGTGGACGCGCTGCTTGTGCCTCGCCTGCAGGCCAAAGAGGCCGTGTACGCCCTGCTTCGGCGCCACGACACGGCACCGCACTTTGTAGCCGCGACGTACGTGCCGGACGAGGCTCCGGTCCGGCAAAAGATGCTGTTTGCCTCGACGCGGCTGACGCTGGTGCGCGAGCTCGGGAGCGAGCACTTTCGCGAAACACTGTTTGTGACGACGGCCGACGAGCTCAGCGGCCAGGGCTTCAGCCGGCACGACGCACACAATGCCCTGGACGCGCCGCTGACGGAGGAGGAGCAGTCGCTGGGCGCGGTCAAGCGGGCCGAGCAGGAGGCCGGCCGTGGAACGACCACGCGCCAGGTCAACTTTAGCAGCGGCATGAAAGTGCCCATTTCCGACGACGCGTCTGCCGCCCTGCGCGACCTCAACGGTGCGAGGTCGCTCTTGATACTGGTGTGTTTCTTTTCCTGGGATTTCGGTTCGGGGGCGACTGGTGTGTGTCCAACGGGAGAGTCTTTTCCGGGGGGTTGGAGCTTTGAATACTAACCAGATGCCGTATGGGACAGAAAATCAACCCCGACACCGAAACCGTTGAGCTTGTGCCCGACGACTCGGCCCCCTCATCAATGGCCGATCTCGTCGGCAAGATCTCCACGACGGAGCCGCGATTCACCTTTTACCGCTACGCGCACTCGTACGGCGGACAGTCGAGCAGCCCCCTGCTCTTCTTCTACACGTGCCCGGCCACCCCGGGAGCCCGGGCCATCAAGTTCCGCATGATGTACCCGCTGATGAAGCAGGCCGTGCTCGATGCGGCCACCAGCGGCGCCGGGCTTACGATTGACAAGAAGTTTGAGTTTGAGGATCCGTCTGAGATCTCCGAGGCTGCGGTCCTGGCTGAGCTGCACCCGCATGTGGAGGCGCGCAAAGGATTCAGCCGTCCGAGGCGCCCAGGCCGGTAGAGCGCGTGTCATTGTCAGATTGTGTCCTGAGCCCATGGTATTTTACACACACAACTACAGTCGTCTCTATGGAATCGCTCGGACCCTCCCTCACGCCTCCCGCGGGGGGGGGGGGGGGCGGGGCGCCCCCCCCCGACCCGGTCGTCGTGCTTTGCAAACATGTCCTCCCATCACCGCCGCTGGCGATGCCCTTGGACGGGCAATGTGCATCCTTTGGACTGCCTCTCGTAAGCGTAAGCCAT
>JADHKI010000093.1:0-56078 GCA_019925645.1 Graphilbum cf. rectangulosporium
GTCCTCCTCCCCCCTCCCCTCCCCCCCTAATTGAGCGTCCACCTGCCCGAGCATGCTCCTGCGATGCAGGGCTTATGGTCTCGGGGGTCGCAGACGGCGGTGTGCAGCAGCTGCCGCCAGCAGCTGCGGCGCGCGATGCAGAATGGCAGCAGCGGCAGCAGCAGCAGCGGCGGCGGCAGCGGCAGCAGCGCAAAGAGAGCCCGGCGGCGGGCCGGGGCGGCGGAGATCTTTACGGCTTTTTACACGAGCATGATGGCGACGGCGGCGGTGGCGGACGCGGGGCGCAAGGACCGGCGGCGCAAGAGCCTGGACCGGCAGATCCGTGACGCTCGCAACGACCTGGCCCAGGTGCTGCAGCAGGCGGCCGAGGCAGAGTACGAGTTTGCGCTGCGGCAGCAGCAGAAGCAACAGCAGCAGCAGCAGCAGCAGCAGCATCAGCAGCATCAGCATCAGCAGCAGCAGCAGCAACAGCAGCAGCAGCAGCATCAACAGCAGCGACGCAAGGCGACGGCGACGACGCCGTCGCCGGACCGCGTGGTCGAGGGCATCAAGGCCATCTGCGCGCCGGCGGGCGTGCTGTGGCGGGACGCGGCGGACGCGCGGCAGCGGGACGCACATCTGACCTGGCTGCACACGCAGTTTGGGCTGCGGCGGCGCTGGTGGTCGCAGCAGCGGGCCATGGTGCCGCGGGCGGAGCTGGACGGCCTCGACGAGGCGCTGCAGGCCGAGGAGCGGCTGTACCTGGAGACGGAGGCGGGGCTGCCACTGTCAGCGTCGCAGCCGCAGTCGCAGCCGCAGTCGCAGTTGCAGCCGCCGCCGCCGCCGCAGCGGGAGCCGCGGTCGCCGGTGCAGTTCAGCAAGATGGCGGCGGCGGCGGACCAGCTGGTGCAGGACCTGCTGCTGGAGGCGGGCCGGCTGGAGCACCCCGACGACGAGGCGGCCCGGCAGGCGTCGATGCGCAGCCTGGACTCGCCCTGGACGGCCATCCGGCTGCTCCGCTCCGACGGCTACCCCAAGTACCGGCACCCGGACCTGGACCGGGCGGCCGCGGCCGAGGACCGGCTGGCGGCCGCCGCGGCCACGCGGAGCATCTTTCGGTCCTGGGAGGACACGGCCAGGCTGCTGGAGGAGACGGCGGCCGCCGAGGCAGAGGCGGCGGCGGCGACCGCCGCCGCCGCGGCGACAGCGACAGCGACAGCGACAGCGACAGCGACAGCGACAGCGACAGCGGCCGAGGCCGAGGCCCCGCCAATGGCGACGAGGGCGCCAAAAACGACAACCCTGCCGCCGGCGCAGGCGCAGTGGTACCGGCGGCAGATCACGGTCTGGGTGGCCAAGCTGTGCTACAACATCCTGGTGTCGGCGACGCCGCCCGGCATCCACAACTACAACGCGCTGGTGCTCGGCTTTGCGCGCGTGGGGCAGCACTCGCTCGGCGACGTGGTGATCCACTCGTTCCTGCACCAGACGTACCTGCGGCCGACGCAGCAGACGCTGGTCTGCCTGCTGCACCACTACCGCAGCCGCGGCGACGTGCTGGGCTTTTACGACGTGCTGCGGCGCATGGTGGCGCTGGACCCGCGCGGCATCAAGATCCGGCGCTGGGCCGACCGGGACGGCCACCGAGACCCGTACACGGACCGATACGGACACTACCCGGACGGACACTACCCGGACGGACACTACCCGGACGGACACTACCCGGACGGACACTACCCGGACGGACACGCGGCAAGACGATACACTGACTCGCTCGGCACTCGGGCGCGCTGGCTCCGCACGCGGGACGTGGCCCGGGTGGGCGGCTACCTGGTGCAGCGCGCCGAGGTGGACGGCGCGGTGCTCGAGGCGGTGCTCGTGGGGCTGCTCTCGCTGCACCAGGTGCGGCGCGCGGCCGTTGTGTTTGCGGCGTCGCTGAGCAGCAGCGGCAGCGGCAGCGGCAACGGCAGCGGCAGCGCCGACGCCGGCATGCTCAACCGCTTCGTCAACTGCGTGCTGGACGCCGTGGACGCGGCGGCGGCGCGGGCGCTGCTGCTGGGATTTATCGAGCACGCGGACGTCGTGGCGCCGCTGCTGATGAGCGAGGAGCGCTACGCGCGCAAGCTGGCGGGCAAGATCCGGCTCCTGCTTGCCGTGGCCACGGCGCCGGAGCCGCAGCCGACGCCGCCCGGCCGCCGGGCCCCCCCCCGCGCGCCGGTGCTGCCGGTGCCGGTGCTGCCGGCGCTGCTGACGACGACGCCCCTGACGGCGGCGGCGGCGGCGGCGGAACGCGGCTGCGGCCGCCTGGCCCGCGCCCTGGAGGCGGCCGAGGCGCTGCAGTACGCGGCGCGCCTGGACCAGATCCTGGCGGCCGCGCAGCAGCAGCTGGCGGCCGACGTGGCCGCCTTTGTCGCCGCCGCCGGCTCGTGGGCCATCCAGCTCGGTAACCTGCTGGAGCGGCCGCAGCGCCAGGCCCGCGAGCAGGCGCTGTACCGGCGCATGGCCCAGCTCAAGGCCGTCGACGAGGCTGCCGCGCAGCTGCTGGGGGCGTGCGTCGCCCTCCGGGAGCACGTCTTGGCCGTGCTGGCCGCCGCCGCCGCCGCGCCGGCCGTCTACGCCGCCTTTCTGTGCCAGGCCCACGTGCCGTTTGCGCTGCGGCTGGCCTCGTACCTCGACGCCGCCGCACCGGCCGTGGCCGCGGCGTATGCTGCGTCAGGGCGGGTGCCGGCGTCGGGGGCGGGGCCGGATTCGGACCCGCACCCGGACCCGGACCCGCACCCGGACCCGAACTCGGACCGGGACCGGCCAGGCGTCTCTCCTGCCGGCCTCGCGCTGCTGCACCGGCTCGTCACCGTGGACGCGCCGGCCGTGGCCAGCCACCTCGAGGCCCGCCTGCGCGAGGTGCTGCTGCAGGCGCTGCCGCTGGCGGCGCTGGCCCCCGCCGACGCCGCCGCCGTGCGCGCCATGCCGCTGCACAACCTCCGGCTCGCCCGAGACCTGCACCACCAGGGCCGCCTGGTCGGCCCGTGCGGTGTCGAGCTGGCGCGGGACCCGTCGCCGCCGCCGGGAGAGCTGCACAAGGGGCCGCGCAGCGCCCTGGACTTTATCGCCCGCTATCCCGCGCGGCTGTTCCGGGCCGGCGCCGCGCCGGCGGCACTGTCTTCCGGCTGAGGTCCACACGGAGCTGAGGAAACACCACATGGACATGGGCAGAGGAATCACATGGTTATGCCGTTGTTCTCGGTCGGGGTTGTTGCGGTGTTGAGGCGCTGTATCTTACGCAAACTTGCCCGCAAACTTGCCCGCAAACCTGTCCTCAAACTTGCCCCCGTAAGATGCGTCAATCCGGCCTCGGCGTGGCCCGTGCGCGTCTGGCTCAGGGACCACCGGTCAACTGATCGCTCTTTCTGCCTGCAGGAGCGGTGAGGCCACCGGAAGCCCACAACCCACTCACGTGCGCGCGCTAAGCACAGTGCGGGACGTGGGCAGGGCCGCCCGGCCGCCCCAGGATTCCTTGATTCTCGCTGTTTCGCCTTCAGGGCAGACACAGCTGGCCCGTTGCGCTCCAAGGCACAGACACAGCTGGCCCTCCGAAAGCGCCGGCACTATCCAGCACCTGCACCAACTGGTGTTTGCGAGAACCTGTGCGCAGAAGCCGGTGGACCCCAAATCCGACTTTTACACCAGTCGCAAGTGGGGGCTCATCCACGGGACGCCACCGCCGAGCTGTGAGTGGACAGAGGCTAGACTGGCGTAAGCCCACGAGGGGCAGGCACGACGCAACACGTCCCGCCGACCTGCAGTTTCTATATATACAGACCTTAGCAAGGGCGGCCGGCCAAGCCGAGAACCCTGGCCAGACTCTGCTAGAAATTGCGGCAGTGATGAAAAAGGACAAGTCAAGACAAGTAAAAGACAAATTAAAGACAAAAAAGACTAAAAGAGAGAAATAAGAAAGAAAAGAGAAAACAGAAAAGAGATACAGAAAAGAGATACAGAAAAGAGAACAGAAAAGAAAACAGAAAAGAGATACAGAAAAAAGAAGAAACAATTCGCCGCCCACGATCTCCCTGTTGGTTCCACCACAAGTCCAGGTTATTAGTACGCACCTTAAAAGCGGAATGCGCCAGGATAAGTCGGGACCCTGAACTTTTTTCCCCCACATCTTTTTCAAGCAACAGCTCCCCCCCCCCCCCGGTTGCTCTTTCTCTTTTGTCTCGCTTCTCTCTCTCGTGCGGCTGCTCCTCCTGTCGTCTCCTCCATCAGCTGGCCAGCGAGCTTTTCCTTTCCCCCCCCCTCTCCCTCCTTCCCCCCTTCTCTGCCCCAGTCAGAGTGTCACGCCGCCTGCAAGTGGAGCCCTGGTCGGCATAAGAGGCTCTCTGTGCGGTATAAGATACGGCTCAGCGAACTGGAGCTTCCGTCTTGCGTGCTCTCTCTCTCGTTTTCCCGTCTTCTTCTCTCTCCCTCGGTTCTTGTCTTTTTCTCTCCCTTCTTGCTCGTCTTCTTTTCTCTCCCTCCGCCCTTTATACTTTTGCAATCCCGTGCCCTTCAATGGCGCTGAAATTCGCCCAACATCTCCTGTCAACTGGGCTCTCCTGATAAAGCACTCGGAAAGCATTCGAAGCCGAACCAAACCACACCGCAAAGCTCGCGTGACTGCGAACCAGACATTTGCCGCATCGTCCGACTGATCTGCCGCTTCAACCGACTGATCGGTCGCCATACCACCATTGACAGATCTGCCTGCAGCCTTGCCGCAGCCTCTAAAGCCGTACCACTGCAACTTCTCTGCCCTCAGCGTGGCCGCCTCTGCCTCGCCAACATGAAGTTTGGACGAAAGTAGGCCGTCTGTTTCTGTTCATGCCTGCTCCTTTTCCTGCTGCCTCTTCTTTTTCGCCATGCTGACTCCATAGCCTGCCGCGGAACCAGGTGCCCGAGTGGGCTGCCTCGTACATCAACTACAAAGGCCTCAAGAAGCTTGTCAAGGCGGCTTCGGAAACGGCAAAGAGGGGGGAACCAGTGGACCTTGCAGGTGGGCAATCATATTGACCTCGGCTGCCCTTTTGTTTACTGTTCGCTCTCTGTCCTTTTGTGCCGTCCTGCCTCGTGTCATCTTCTGCAGCCTCGTCTTGTACGCCCTTGTTTTCTGCACGTCTTACTCCAGGTCTTTTTCTATCGCCCTTTTCTCGCCTCTCTTCTCTTTTCTCTTTTCTCTCTCCCTCGCTCTTCTCTCTTCTCCCCCGCCCCCCCTCTACTCTCCTACCTCGGAGCGACCTGCGCGGCGCAGTTGCCTAACCAGTGTCCCCTCTCCCGAGAACAGAATTCTTCTTTGTCCTGGACCGGAACCTGGAAGATGTCGACTCGTTTTACAACAAGAAATTCGCCGACACCCGCCGCCGCCTACGCCTCCTGCAGGACCGCTATGGCACCTCGCCCGAGGTCGTGCTCAGCCTCGACCAGGACGAGGTCGAGGAGCTGATGGGCGTGCTGCTCGAGCTGCGCGGGCAGCTGCGCAACCTGCAGTGGTTCGGCGAGATCAACCGCCGCGGCTTCGCCAAGATCACCAAGAAGCTGGACAAGAAGGTGCCCAACACCTCCACCCAGCACCGCTACATCGCCACCAAGGTCGACCCCTGCCCCTTTGCGCGCGACACCACCATTGCCCGCGCCCTGTCCGAGATCAACCGCTGGCTCATGGTCCTCGGCGACGCCAACGAGGCCGACGACGCCAAGTCCGAGCGCTCCACCCACTCGCTCGGCCGCGCCTCCACCAAGGCCATGCTGAACCTGCCGCAGGCCCTGCTGGACCAGCTCGACCAGGCCATCCGGGACAACGACGTCGACAACCTGGCCGCCCGTCTGCGGGACAGCCACGTCAACCTCGACGACCCCTCCGCCGCCTCCCAGGGGCTCATGCTCAACCTGCTGCAGCGCTCCATCTCGCTCAAGGCCCGTGACGCCATCCGCTTTCTCCTTGCCCACGTGGCCTCGCTGGACGAGCCCGACGACATCAACCAGCGCAACTGCATCCACCGCCTCGTCATCCACATTGGCCGCAGCAAGTCCGCGCCCCCACCGGCCGAGGACACCAGGGCGTCGTCGGCAGCGGCGACGCCGGCGGTGACACCGGCGGCGGCGGCTGCGTCGTCGTCGTCGACGACGACGGCGGCCGCATCGACAGCACCACCACCACCACCACCAACAACAACAACAACAACAACAACAACCACCTCCTTGGGCCAGCCCTACAACAACCACTATGCCACGCAATACCTGACGCCGGCGGCCTTTCCGCTGGCGGCCCCGCGGGCCAGCCACACCAAGGAGTCCCGGCTGCTCGAGGCCACGGACCCGCGCGTGCAGCTGCTCGCCTTTCTGCTCGACAACCTGACGCCCAAGCAGCGGCCGGCCCTGAGCTCGCGCGACGCCCACGGCCGCATGCCGCTGCACTACGCGGCCCAGTTTGGCTTTGTCGTCGTGTGCGAGGCGCTAATCTCCAAGATGCAGGCCTGGGGCCAGTTCAACGTCGAAAACGGCATCGACGCGCCCGAGTGGCAGGACAATGAGGGCTCGGCTCCGCTGCATCTTAGCGTCATCGGCGGCCACCCGCTCACCACGCAGGCCCTGCTGCGCAGCGAGAACTGGCGCGGCGTCAGCGACCGCAAGGACCACGTGCGCCGCACCCTGGCCCAGTCGAGCGCCGTCCTGGCCATTGCCACCAAGCACAACCACGCCCACATTGTCAAGATGCTCGTCGACGCCGGCGTCGACATCAACTGGCAGGACGCCCTGGGCGAGACCGCCCTGCACATTGCCGCCCGCTTCGGCCACGACCAGTGCGCCCGCTACCTGCTCGACGGCAGCGACAGCCAAAAGGCCGACCTGAGCCTGTCCGAGAAGACCTTTGCCTGGACCCCGCTGCACATTGCCGCCGTCGACGGCCACCTGTCCGTGGCCCGCCTCCTGGCCGAGGCCGGCGCCGATGTCGACAAGCTCGACTCGTCCGGCTGGACCGCCAAGGAGCACGCCGCCCTGCGCGGCCACCTGGACATTGCCAATCTGCTGCTGGAATACTCGCAGCTGCCGCCGGGCGGCGAGTTTCCGGCGGTGACGCCGCCGGCTCTGGACGATGCGGCTGCGGCTGCGGCTGCATCGGCGTCAGCGTCGGCGTCTGCCGTTGCGTCCGCATCCGCTTCCGATGCTGCGTCTGCTGCTGCGTCTGCGTCTGCCTCGACGGTCTCGGTCGTCTCGACGCTCAGTACGTCCCCCCCCGACGCGCACTTGTCGCTGGGCGACCGCCGGTCGGACGGCGCCGCGCGCCACGCCAACGAGAACAGCCCGCAGCCGGTGCGCACCTACGGCCACCGCTACCTCAAGGACGAGACGCTGGTGCTGGTGAGCCTGGGATCGATGGACATGCGCAAGAACCTCGAGCCGGTCACGCTGGACAAGGTGCCGCTCAAGCAGGCGCACCACACGCAGCTGGACACGGCGCTGTCCATGGTGGTGTCGGCGCAAGGAGCCGCGGGCGAGCCGACGGTGGTGGACCTGCCGGTGCAGGAAAACATGTCGACGGAGCCGATTGTGTTCAGGACGCAGGACGCGAGCAAGGTGAAGCTGCTCTTTGACATTGTGCCGACATACTCGGGCAACGAGAAGAACAAGGTCGGCCGCGCCGTGGCGCTGCTGTCGACGGTGCGGCCGACGATTGGCATGAAGCGCATGAACCTGCAGGGCGACGTGTGCGTGCCCATCATGTCGGGCGACCTGGAGATTATCGGCACCGTCAACTTCAACTTTCTCGTCATCACGCCGTTTGCACACCCCAACATGGGCGTGACCTCGCAGCAGACGTACTGGCGCAAGGTGGCGTCGACGCCCATGGTGATTGGCCACCGCGGGCTGGGCAAGAACCTGGCGTCCAACCGGTCGCTGCAGCTGGGCGAGAACACGGTGCCGTCGTTTATCGCGGCGGCGAACCTGGGCGCCAACTACGTCGAGTTTGACGTGCAGCTGACCAAGGACCACATCCCGGTCATCTACCACGACTTTCTCGTCAGCGAGACGGGCTTTGATGCGCCCGTGCACACGCTCACGCTGGAGCAGTTTCTGCACATTAACAACAGCAACGGCGGGAGCGGCATGCACGGGCATGGGCACGGCCACGGCCACGGCCACGGCCAGGGCAAGCCGCTCGGCAAGACGGACGAAGAACGCGGCACGCCATCCTCGACGACGACGACGACGACGACGACGCTGGCTACGGCTGCTTCATCGGAGAACACGCCGCCTCTCAGCAGCAGCAGCAGCAAGACCAACACGGCGGGCGCCGGCCGCTTTACCGGCGGCGGCGGCGGCGGCAACGTGCACAAGGCCAACGGGGGGCCGCGCGGCGGCTACGGCACGCGGGTGGGCGCGGACGGCAAAGAGCGGGCGTGGCGCGGGCGGTCCATGTCGATGACGTGGAGCGGGTCGGTGGACAATGGCGACGCGCTGGCGGAGCGGATGAAGCACACGCGCGACTTCAAGGAGAAGGGGTTCAAGGCCAACTCGCGGGGCAGCTTCATCCAGGCGCCGTTTGCGACGCTGGAGGACCTGTTCCGGCAGGTGCCGGCGTCGGTGGGCTTCAACATTGAGATGAAGTACCCGATGCTGCACGAGAGCGAGGAGCACGAGATGGACACGTACGCGGTGGAGCTCAACTCGTTTTGCGACACGGTGCTGGCCAAGGTGTACGACCTGGCGGACGGGCGCAACATTCTGCTCTCGTCCTTCAACCCGGACATTTGCCTGTGCCTGTCGTTTAAGCAGCCCAACTTCCCCATCATGTTCCTGACCGACGCCGGCAGCGTGTCCGTGGGCGACATCCGGGCCAGCAGCCTGCAGGAGGCCATCCGCTTTGCGCGCCGCTGGAACCTGCTGGGCATTGTCAGCCTGGCCGACCCGCTGGTCAACAGCCCGCGGCTGGTGCGTGTCGTCAAGGAGAACGGGCTGGTGTGTGTCAGCTACGGCTCGGTCAACAACGACCCCGACATGGTCAAGGTGTGTCTTTGCTTTGTCTGCTTCTGTCTGCTCTTGTTTGCTTCTGTCTGCTCTGCTTCTCTGTCTGCTCTTGTTGCTTCTCTTGTTGCTTCTCTTCTGTCTGCTAACAAACTCAGCGCCAAGTCAAAGAAGGCATCGATGCCGTCATTGTCGACAGCGTGCTGGCCATCCGCAAGGGCCTGACAAAGGAGTAACGGGTTACGGAATGGAAGGCTATTGGGAAAAGTGCTTTATACAAGGATAGAAATGATATGCTGTGGCGTCGTATACGCTGTGGCGTCGTACGCTGTGGCCTCGGCCGGCTGCCTCTGGGACTAGCGCACAAATTCAGCCACAACGGCGATAGTGGGGCGGCCTCCAGCTCACCCCTCTTTCTCTTTTGATCCTCGAGGAATAATCAGAGTGCACTTGACTCCGTATAACCTGGCTTGATCAACCGATCCGTGCGTCTTTGGCCGCGTCGTTTCTTCGCCTGTCTGCTTCTGTCATTTTTCTTTCATCTTCATTCGTCCTTGGCTTCTTCGCTTGAGCTTCTCGTCGCTTCTCGCCGACTCATCGATCCCGTCTTGCCTCCATGGCCGGTCCTTCATCGCCCGGCGGCGGTGAGGGTCCCTCGTTTGCGCCGCCGCCGCTGCCGGCCGGCTGGATTGCACAGTGGGACAGCTCCAGCCGCAAGTACTACTTTGTGCAGCTGTCCACGGGCGTGTCGCAGTGGGACACGCCGACGGACGCGGCGCCCGTTGGCGGCGGCACGCCCACGCCGAGCCACGACGACAATGCCCACCCGTTTGGCATGCCGGGCGGCGGCGGCGGCAGCGGCGGCGGCGGTAGCGGAGTCGGCATCGGCAGCGGGAGCGGGCGCGGCGGTGGCGGCGGCGGCGGCGGCGGCGAGCCGGCGGCCATGGCCACGGGCGGCCACAACGGCGCCGCCTCCACGTACACGCACCCCGACGGCTCGCAGACGCTGCGATACCCCGACGGGCGTCAGGAGCCGGTGCTGCCGGACGGGAGTACCGGCACGCGCGGCCTGGACGGGGCGTCGGGCGAGCGGGGGCTGGGGGTGAGTTTACCGTTTTCTTTCCTCTCACTCTTTCACATTTCACTCTTTCACATTTCACTCTTCTTTCCAGCTAACCAGCAGTCCTTTGCCGCCAACCTCCTCCAGAGCCAGCTGGCTGGGAAGACGCACAGCGGCAGCGGCAGCGGCAGCGGCAGCAGCTCGAATCCCCTCCTCGGCCAGCTGATCAGCGGCCTCACACACTCGGGCAGCGGCAGCGGCAGCGGCAGCGGCGGCGGCAGCAGCAGCAGCAGCGGCTTGGGCGGCAAGATTGTCGGGCAGTTGGCGTCGAACCTCTTCTCGCCCGGCAACAAGCCGGCGGCGTCGACCAACTACCACGGCGGCGGCAGCGGCGGCGGCTCCTCGGCCCAGGCGGCCGGCTCGGGCGGGCTGGCCGGGGCCGTCCTCGGCGGCGTGGCCAGCATCTTCTCGGGCGGCAGCGGCGGCAGCGGCAGCCACGGGCAGCAGGTGAGCGGCAGATGTCGGTCTCAGAGACCAATACCGGTGCTAACAGCAGGCAGAACCAGGGCTACGGCTACTCGGGCAGCGGCCAGGGCGGCGGCACGTACTCGGGCACGGCGCCGCCGGCGTCGTACCAGGCGCCGTCGCAGACGCCGTACAGCCCGCAGAGCGGCGCCGGAGCGGCGGCCTACGGCCATGCGCCGTCTCAGCCGTCTCAGCAGCACCCGGGCCAGCACCCGGGCCAGCACCCGCACCAGGCATCCCCTCAGCACGCTCCCAACACCTATGCGCCGCCGCCGGCGGCGGCCCAGCACAGCCCGCACTCGTACGCGCCGCCGCCGACGCAGCACGGCTCGTCGTACGCGCCGAGCCCGTCCCACGGCTCGTCGTACGCACCGACGCAAGCCCACGGCTCGCCGTACGCGCCGACGCAGTCCCACGGCGCGCCGTCGTACCCGCCACCGCCGTCTCAGCCCCAGCACAGCTCGCACAGCTCGCACAGCTCGCACAGCTCGCACTCGTACCCGCCGCCGCCGCCGCCGCCGCCACCACAGCAGCAGCAGCAACACTACCCACCAAACCAGCACCAGCACCCGCAGGCGGCGGGCTACGGAAACGCACCGTCCTCGGGCTACGGCGCGCCGCATGCGCCCGCAGCCGGTGGCGGCGGCGGCGGCAGCAGCAGCCAGCCCCTGTACGCCCCGCCGCCGGCCGGCCAGCCTCCGTACGGCGGCAGCGGCACGCCCGGCTACTACCCCCCGCCGCCGCAGCAGCCAACGCAGCCATACGGCGGCGGCGGCGGCGGTGGTCACGGCAGCGGTCACAGCAGCGGCCACGGTAGCGGCCACGGCAGCAGCCACGGCGGCAGCGGCAGCGGCCACGGGCACCAGTACGGCGGCGGCGGCGCGTACGGCCAGGGAGGGTACGGCGGAGCACCGCGGTACTAGGAGAGCGGCGAGGCAGTCCAGACAGAACCTGGGACCAGGAAAGGCGGCGGGGGACAGATGTCCGAGAGGACAGGGACAGATGTCCGAGAGGATAGGGACAGATGTTTAAGAGGACAGGGACAGAGTCCGAGAGGACAGGGACAGATGTCCGAGAAGACAGGGACAGAGTCCGAGAAGTAGCAGCATAATCAGGCTTGTCAGGTGGCTGAGTGTTTTTCTCTACTTTTATATGCTCGCATCGGCGCTGCGTTCTGCATTGTTGCGGCTGTATATAGCAATCTGTATGCCAGACGTGCTCGTGTTCCGACGTGTGTGTCCGAGTGTGTGTCCGAGTGTTTGTCCGAGTGTTTGTCTGAAGTGTTTATTCGAGTGTTTGGTGCCTGTCTGCTAGGCGTGCTTGTGTTTTCGCCTCGGGGCTGCCTCGGACCCGTCGGCGGCAGCGGCAACGGCGCGCAGCCACAGCAGGATCTGCGGCGCCAGCCACGCGCCCAGAGCGGCGACGGCCAGCAGCAGGGCGGCCGTGGGCGCCAGCGACCGCGGCAGCACGTTGCCGAGGAACGGGTCGAGGATCAGGTCGACGGCGACGGGCGGCACGCGGTCGGGGCGCATGAGCGCGCGGTCGGCGGCGACAAAGTCGGCCACGGCGACGACGCGGACGAGGAGGGGGGGAGAGTCGGGGGAGGCGGCGGAAGAGGCGGAGGCGGCGGAAGAGGCGGAGGCGGAGGCGGCGGAGAAAGAGTCGGCAGAAGAGGCGGAAGAGGCGGAGGCGGAGGCGGCGGAGAGAAACCGGCGGAGCGACGTGGTCAGCGCCGGGGTCGCCTGCACGGTGGCGAGGGAAAACGGCTCAATGGCAAAGGCCGTCGGTTGCTGGCAGTCAGCGTCAGCGAGAGAGCGGGTCTTGCCAGGGGAGAAGAACGAACCGTGGCCGCCCAGCACACGCGCAGCTCGTAGCGCCGGCCGGGCTGCAGGCCGTGCAGCAGCAGCCAGGTGGTGCCGGCGCCGGTGCCGGCGCCGGAGCCGGAGCCGGAGCCGGAGTCGGAGCCGGAGCCGTCGTCGTCATCGTCGGCGTCGCGCGCGGCCGGGTCCCAGGCAAAGGCCGCCGGCAAGAGGGTGCGCCAGCGGCTGCGGCCGGCCGGGCTCAGCCGGGGGAGGGCGGCATCGGGAGGCGAGTCGAGAAAGGCGAGAGAATGAAAAAGATCAGAATCGGCGCCGGCGGCGGTGCCGGCGCCGACGGGACCCGGCGCCTGCGGCCCGAGGAACACGGCCTTTTCGACATTGGCCGCGGCCAGGCCGGCCCGCAGCAGGCCGTGCAGCAGCACGGCCGCCACGGCGCGCGAGCGCAGCCACGTCAGCGGCGACATGGTCGGGTGGGCAATGTCCGTCGGCGTTTTGTTTTGCATTTGATTTGCATTCTTTGGCTTTGCCGCGCAGCCGCGGGGAGAGGCACCGCCACATCAGCGCCACATTCACATGCTGGGGCCGCCCCACTCCGGGGTCCCCGTAGTTTGGGAAGGCGCGCCTCGCCAGTGACGCAGGGCCAGCGCCGAGGCCTGCATTCCTGCCGTGAGCTTGTTTGCATCGTGTCTGCCTCGAGTTTGCGTCGTGTCTGCCTCAAGTTTGCGTCGTGTTCTCTGCCTCTCTTCTGGCGATGCTCGACATGTGGACGCGTGGTTCGCTCTCTGTCTGATCTGTCTGTTCTCTGATCTGTCTGAGCTGCCTCGTTCGCAATCTCTTTCTTGTTCCTCTCTCCCTCTTTTTCCTTTCGTCTTCTCTTTCAAACTCTCTTTTTCCTTTCGTCTTCTCTCTTCCATCCACCCCCTCTCCCTTCAACGCCCCCCCCCCCCATGACCGCGCAGTCCAAGATGGCCGCCGTGCCGTCCTTGCTGGGCGAACAGCAGCGGCGCTCGCTCAAGAGCCTGCTGTCCAGCCTCGGCCAGGGCTACGTGGCCAACCGGACGCGCATCTCGCAGGCCGTGTACCTGGCCCTGCTGGTGGCCGTGGTCAACCGCGTGCGCAGCGCGGTGGCGGAGCAGAAGGCGGCCGCGGCCAAGGAGGCGGGCGACGGCGGCAGCGGCGGCAGCGGCAGCGGCGGCGGCAACGCCAAGAGCCGAAGCGGCGGCGGACCCCCCCCCCCCAAAGACCAAAACGGCCTCCCAAGCCGGCGCAAGGTCGAGCTGGACCGGGCCTTTTTCCAGTCGCTGCTGCGGCTGCTGCGCATCGTGGTGCCCAGCTGGCGCAGCCCCGAGGCGCGGCTGCTGGCCAGCCACAGCGTCTTTTTGGTGGCGCGCACGCTGCTCAGCCTGCAGATCGCGGCGCTCGACGGCGCGCTGGTCAAGAGCCTCGTGCGCGGCCGCGGCCGGGCCTTTGTCGCGCGCCTCGCCTGGTGGATGCTCATTGCCGTGCCGGCCACGTTTACCAACTCCATGCTGGCCTACCACCAGGCCGAGCTGGCGCTGCGGTACCGCGCCCGCCTCACCCAGCACATCCACGACCGCTACCTCTCGCAGATGACCTTTTACGCCCTGACCGCCCTCGACGACCGCATCAAGAACCCGGACCAGCTGATTGCCGTCGACGTCGCCCGCTTCGCCAGCAGCCTGGCCGAGCTCTACAGCAACCTGGCCAAGCCGGCGCTGGACATGGTGTGTGCTCGTTTTCCTTTCAGTTTTGTTTCCTTTTTTCTGTTTTTTCCTTTTTCCTTTTCTTTCTTCTGTTTTCTTTTCCTTTTTCTCTTCCTTTTTCTCTTCCTTTTTCTCTTCCTTTTCTGTTTCTTTCCTAACCACCAGACCATCTACACCTGGTCGCTCTCCAAGAGCGTCGGCGGCGAGGGCGTCATGTTCATGTCGCTGCTGGTGCAGCTGTCGGCCCTGGTCATGCGCGCCCTGACGCCGCCCTTTGGCCGCTACGTCGCCGACGAGGCCCGCCTCGAGGGCGAGTTCCGCTTCCAGCACTCGCGCCTCATCGACTACAGCGAGGAGGTGGCCCTGTACGCCGGCCACGCCGCCGAAAAGGACACGCTCGACAAGGGCTACTTTACCCTGATCAAGCACGTCAACTACATCTTGCGCCAGCGCTTCTACCACGGCTTCATGGAGGACTACGTCATCAAGTACCTCTGGGGCGCCCTGGGGCTGCTGCTGTGCAGCGCGCCCGTCTTTGTGCCGCTGCCGCCGGCCGCCGCCGCTTCTGTCGCCGCTTCTGCCTCTGCCTCTGCTGCCTCTGCCGCCTCCTCCGCCTCCTCCGCCACCTCCGCCGCCTCCTCCGCCTGGCGCATGGCCGACCGCACAGAGCGCTTCGTCACCAACCGCCGCATGCTGCTGTCGGCCTCGGACGCCTTTGGCCGCATCATGTTCTCGTACCGCGAGATCATGGAACTGGCCGGCCACACGTCGCGCGTGGCCGCGCTGCTCGACGTCATGGACGACGTGCGCGCCGGCCGCTTCGACAAGAAACTCGTGTCGGCCGCCGGCGCCGCCGGCATCGAGGACCACGCCGCCGTGCTGCGCCGCCGCGGCACCGTCGTCGTCGAGCGCGACCCGCCCTACATTGCCTTTTGCGACGTGCCCATTGTGTCGCCCAACGGCGACGTCCTGGTGCCGGCCCTGTCCTTTGCCCTGCACGCGGGCGACCACCTGCTGGTTGTCGGGCCCAACGGCTGCGGCAAGTCGTCGCTCTTCCGCATCCTCGGCGGCCTCTGGCCCGTCTACGGCGGCACCGTCCACCGGCCCCCGCCCAGCGACATCTTTTACATCCCCCAGCGGCCCTACCTGCCGCGCGGCACCCTGCGCCAGCAGATCACCTACCCGGACAGCCTGCGCACCGTGCGCGCCAAGGGCGTGACCGACGCCCAGCTCGAGCGCCTGCTGGCCATGCTGGGCCTGGAGGAGCTGCTAACCATGGGCGGAGACGCGGGCGGCGGCGGCGGCGGCGCCGACTCTGTCGCCGGCGCCGGCACCGGCATTGGCTGGGACGCCGTGGCCGAGTGGCGCGACGTGCTGAGCATTGGCTGGCAGCAGCGCGTGGCCATGGCACGCCTGCTGTACCACCGGCCGCGCTACGCCATCCTGGACGAGTGCACGTCGAGCGTCACGCTGGAGATGGAGCGCCTCATGTACGAACAGGCCAAGGCCCTGGGCATCACCCTCATGACCGTCAGCCACCGCCGCAGCCTCTGGGCCTACCACAACCACATCCTGCAGTTTGACGGCCAGGGCCACTACGTCTTCACCCGCCTCGACCCGGAGCGCCGCCTGCGCCTCGAGGACGAGAAGGACGAGCTGGACCTGCTGCTGCGCCAGGTGCCCGACGCCGAGCGCCGCGTGGCCGAGCTGGAAGCCGCCATGGCCTATGCAAGAGAGGGCGACTTGTAAAGAGTTGTTCATTTGAAAAGGTGATAAAGGTGATAAAGGTGATGAAAGGTGATGAAAAGGGGATGAAAAGGTGAATGAAAATAATATACAGGAAGAATGGCAGTTCTGCAAGCAGCTCTGCAAGCAGTTCTACGAGCAGTTCTGGAAGCAGCTCTGCAAGCAGTCCTGGAAAGCAGTTCTGGACTGCAAAGGCAGTTCTAGACGGCCAAAAGTGAAAGAAAGCTTGGGGCAATGCTTTGCGTGCGACTGGCGCTTCGGTTAAGCCTTGCCGGTCGCGGCCGCGGTGACGGTGCTGGTGATGGTCACATCCGGCAGGCACTCGCTGTCGGTGCTGCTGCTGCTGGTGCTGTTGCTGCTGCTGCTGCCGCTGGCGGCCGCCGCCAGCGACGACGCGGTGACGGTGCTGGTAATGGTCACGTCGGGCAGGCACTCGCTGCCGGTGCCGCTGGCCGCCCCCAGCACGGCCGAGGCCGAGAAAGTGGCAAAGCCGCCGGCCGAGGTCGTCGAGTTGGCAAACGGCGGCGTCGCCAGGACCGGCACCGACGTTACTGCGGCCACATTGCCCGACGTCACGGCAGCCTCGCTGCCCGGGGCGGTGGTGCTGCTGGTGCTGGTGCTGGTGCTGGTGCTGCTGCTGGTGCTGCTGCTGCTGGCCACAATCGTCACATAGACCGTCGAGGCCGGCGCAGTCACGGTGACGGTGACGGGCTCGCAGACGCCGCTGCTCGGGTCCGTCGAGGCCGAGGCCGGGGCCGGAGCCGGAGCCGCCGGCGTGGGGCCGGCGCCGTTGGCCTGCTTGATGCTGCTGGCCAGGCTGAGGACGCTGGAGGCAAAGGAAGAGGCGGACGCCACCGGCAGGACCGTGGCCGACAGGTCAATCGTCTTGGTGACAGTCACGGTGCTCTTGACGTCGCCGGCCAGCGTCGACGTCATGGTGATGATGCTGGTGGTGCGCACCGTCAGCGTGGTGAGGCCGCCGACGGCCGGGCTGCTGGAGTTGGCAAAGCGGCCGGCCGCCGACGAGGCGACGACGGCGCCGCCGCCGCCGACAGCCGTGCCGGGGACCGCCGTGCCGGTGACCGCCGCGCCGGGGACCGCCGTGCCGACCACACCGGACGCGGCCACGGCCGTGCCGAGGCTGCGGCGCTGGTGGGCAAAGCGAAGGTGGCCCTGGTGCTGCGGGCCCACGTGGGCAGAGGCCGTGAGGGCCAGGAGGCCGACGACAAGGGTCTGGAGAAGCATTTTGAGGAAAAAAAAGTAAAATCCTTTAAAGAGTTGGAAAACAAGACCAAAGAACGTGAAAGTCAATTTCACAACGAAAGCTGACACGAAAGCTGACTGGCAGAATGAGTGAAGGGGCGTGGTATAAAAAGAGCGATATACGGCAGCCGTGAAGAGAATGCAAAGCCAAACGGAGACAGAAGAGCGTGACAAGACCAGAAGCAACAGACGCAACAAGGACGGTGCCTGGGGCGGCCCTATATGTATAAGAGTCCCGACACCTCGTCGCCTCTCCACGGCATGGCACCATCTCCCCCCCCCCCCGGCTCAGAGTGCAGGCCTAGACTGCTCCTGACGGATAGTGGTGGAGCGGTCAGGGGTCACAAATCTTGTGTATCTTGCGCGATATATCCATCTATTTTACGCAGGGTCTGATGCCGAAGCGACCTTTTGAAGCGGCCTTTTCGAGCGACCTTTGAAGCGACCTTTTCAAGCGACCTTTTCAAGCGACCTTTAGCCATGCGTGCTGGTCTCCGGCGCCCTGGCTCTGCGCAGGACCTCGGGCGGGAGAGACGAGGCCGCAGCCAGAGACGAGCGCGCTGCGATACCAAAAGGGCACGTTGCTACGACGTATGTGTACGGAGTATGCGCCGCACGACGACCTTGACACCGACAAGGGGGCTCCACTGGTCGGATGGCGGCCCCTGGTCTGGTCTCGGCAGGTCTGAGTCTGAGAAATCAGACGCCCCTACGACGGGCAAGATACGTACTCGCCAGGGACATGAGACGATTCGCCCGCGTACCGCCCGGGCGGCGGCTGCTTTTTTTTTTTTTTTTTTTTTTTTCCCTTCTTTTTCCCCTTCTTTTTCTTCTTTTCCTTCCATCTGATTCGGCCCCCCACCGTCTCGGACTCGGAAGCAAGGCCTGGCATCGCTTAGAGGCGCCAATTAGCCGTAAATGACAGGAGCATCGCCAAAACGCGCACATTACGTGGTGCAGGCACCCTCCAGCACAGAGGCGGCCCCCCCTCTCCACCCCACCCACGACTTAAAACAAGGCTGCTCGGGGCTTTCGAGCTTAGCGCTCTGCCACCCCCACAACCTCTTCTTGGTGAAACACTCTGATCTTGTCTCCTCAGGCGTCTAGTTCGCCCTCAATTCGAGCTCCAGACAGCGTCTACAACTTTGCTCTACACTCACACACAAATGTTAAACCCCTTTCACACAAAAATCCCTTTCACAATGCTTTTCACAATGTTGTATCCCAGTTGAATTGGGTCGTTCTGGTTCTAAAAGACAATCTCCTGGGCGTCCGGTTGACGGACTATCCCTAAACACCGTGGTGCCCCCATTGGGTCAGTGCCTTCTCGCTGTGCAATCCCCCCCTGGTGTTGAATGCTTTTTGTGATCCTCTTGATGACTCCCTCAGTGATATTCGAGATATTTCAAAAGCAAAAACGTAGAAAAGAGTAAAAAGCAACTTGTAAGTCCAAACGCCGATGTTGAAATCGAACCGTCTCTTCAAACCGAAACGGAAAGATGAAGCGAAAATGTCGTCTCACATAACAGGAAAAGAAAAATAAAAAGGATGAAATAATAGGGAAATAAAACACGAGATCCGAAGAAAAAAAGGGTAGGGGAGGGCGGGGAAGCCAGGCGCGCGCGAGATACAGACATGAAAATGTTCAATTTTCGACAAGTCTTTCAATCTCTCTCAACAAGAATCTACTGCTTGGTGTACTTTTCACGGTAGAACTTGGCAGCGTTGACCATGTTGACCAGCGCGGCCTTGGTCTCGGACCACTGGCGCGTCTTCAGGCCGCAGTCGGGGTCGATCCAGAGCTGCTCCGGCTTGAGGAACTGCAGCATCTCCTCGATGCGGTCGCGGATCTCCTGCTCGCTCGGCACACGGGGCGAGTGGATGTCGTAGACGCCGGGGCCAATGTGGCGCGGGTAGGCCGAGTCGACAAAGACCTTGAGCAGCTTGGCGTCGGACTTGCTGTTCTCAATCGACAGCACGTCGGCGTCCAGGGCGGCAATGGCGTGGAAAAAGTCCTGGAACTCCGAGTAGCAAAAGTGCGAGTGGATCTGGGTCGAGTCCTCGACGCCCGTGGTGGCCAGGCGGAAGGCCTTGACGGCCCAGTCCAGGTACGCCTTGCGCTCGTCGCCGGCGCGCAGCGGCAGGCCCTCGCGCAGGGCCGGCTCGTCGACCTGGATGACGTCGACGCCGGCCTTTTCCAGGTCGACCACCTCGTCGCGCAGGGCCAGGGCCAGCTGCTCGGCCTGCACCGACTGGTGCACGTCGTCCCGCGGGAACGACCACCGCAGGCAGGTGACGGGGCCCGTCAGCATGCCCTTCATGGGCTTCTTGGACACCGACACGGCGTACTTGCTCTCCTTGACCGTCATCGGCGCCGGCCGCGAGATGTCGCCCACCACAATGGGCGGGCGCACGCAGCGCGAGCCGTAGCTCTGCACCCAGCCGTGCGTGGTAAAGGCATAGCCGTCCAGGCGCTCGCCAAAGTACTGCACCATGTCGTTGCGCTCGGGCTCGCCGTGCACGTAGACGTCCAGGCCCAGCTCGTCCTGGATGCGCACGTTCTCGTCAATCTCCTTCTCGATGAAGCGGTCGTACTCGGCCGCGGTGATCTCGCCCTTGGTCAGCTTGTTGCGCGACAGGCGGATCTCCTTGGTCTGCGGGAAGGAGCCAATGGTGGTGGTGGGGAAGAGCGGCAGGTTCAGCTTCTTCTGCTGCTGGGCAATGCGCTCGGGGAACTCCGACTTGCGGTTGTAGTCGGCCGGCTTGATCTGGGCCTGGCGCTCCTTGACCTTGGGGTCGTTGGTGCGGCTGGACGTGGTGCGTGCCTGCCACGACTTGGCGTTGGCCTCGAGCTGCTCGCGCACGGCGGCGGGGCCCTCGGTGACGGCCTTGGCAATGACGGCCACCTCGACGACCTTTTCCGACGCAAAGGAGAACCAGTCGGCAATCTCGGGGTCCAGCTTCTTCTCGCTGGCCAGGGTGTGCGGGGTGTGCAGCAGCGAGCTGGACGTGGCCACGATGACGCGGTCCTTGCCGAGCTTCTGGATGGCCGTCTCGACCAGCTCAATGGCGCGCTTCAGGTTGGTCTTCCAGATGTTGCGGCCGTCGACGACACCAACGGACAGCACCGTCTTGGGGCCGATGGCGCCGATGACGGTGGCGAGCTGCTCCGGGTTGCGGACCAGGTCAATGTGGACGGCGTAGACGCTCTGGGGGATGGCCTCGAGGTTGTGGACAATGTCGCCAAAGTAGGTGGTGAAGACGAGCTGGGGCAGCTTGGCGGCCTCGGCGGCAAAGTGGTCGTAGGCCGTCTTGAAGGCGGCCTTGGTCTTGGCCGGCAGGTCAAAGACGAGCGCGGGCTCGTCAATCTGCACCGTCTCGGCGCCGGCCTCCTTGAGCTGGGCCAGCAGGGCGTCGTAGACGGGCAGCAGCTTCTCCAGCAGGTCAATGGGGTCGACGGACTGGCCGCGGTCGGCCTTGGCCAGGTGCAGGAAGGTGACGGGGCCGACGAGGACGGGGCGGGTGGCGATGCCGGCCTCCTTGGCCTCGAGGAACTCGACGACGGCCTTGGGCTTGGCCACCAGGTTGAAGGACTGGTTGTCCTGCAGGGTGGGCTTGACGTAGTGGTAGTTGGAGTCGAACCACTTGACCATCTCGAGGGACGGCAGGTCGACGCCGCCCTTTTGGTGGCCACGGCCCAGGGCAAAGTACTCGTCAATAGGGTCGAGCTTGGCGCTGGTGTAGCGTTCCGGGACAGCCTGTTTGTCAGCGACACACGGACAGCAAAACCACAGCACACCACAGCACACCACAGCCAGCACAAACGTACACCAAAGTCCTGGATGTGGCTCAGCACCTGGTCATACAGGGCAAAGTCGTTGCTGGGGATAATGTCCACCCCGGCATCCTTCTGGATCTTCCAGTGGGCCAGGCGGAGGCGCTTGGCCTCGGCGAGCAGGTCGGCCTGCGAGAGCTTGCCAGCCCAGTCTGGACGGTCAGCGGCGGACAGCATGGCAAGAAGAGACACCGACTGGCGACATACAAGCTTCAGTGGCCTTCTTCAGGTCACGGTTCACACCCATGCGGGGGAAACCGAGCACAGCGGACTGAACCATGGTGAAGATCTGGATCTGAGAAAGACTCTGTGGCGTGTTGGTATTGCGGCTGGTCTGTTAGTGAGGAGGAGAAAGGGGGGGGGAGGAGAAAACGGGAAGAAGGAGAAAGGAAAGAGAAGAAGAAAAAGAAAAGGGGCCGGAGGAAAAGAGAAGGGGAAGAAGGAGAAAAGAAGGGAAAAGAAGGGAAAGAGAAAGCAAAAGGCAACGGTCGACTTACAGGAGAACCCGTCCAGAGCTGAACCACCTGGTCAAGGAGGAACGGAGAGATGGAATGGTGAGGATAAGGGAGAAGAAGAGAGGGTGCAGGGAAGAGGGAGAAAGAAAAAAAGAGGGAGAGGGGAGGGAAGGTGGGCTGGGCAGAGATTTTTATCGAGGCAAGCCGGTCGGAGCCAACGACCCAAAAAGTCAATCGGGCCAGTACGTGGGAGGGGCAACGGCACTAGAGAAAATTGCTGCTGGCGCCCAACAAAGCCGTGGCGGGGTGGGGCACTGTCCGTGGCGGCGGGGTAGCAGGTGCTGGCTGAGGAAGATGGCGTGCGAGTAAGCTACAGCGCTTTGCCGGTTTTGTTGGGCACTCGTTCAACACAGCAGGCCTCTGCTGACAGACTTCCACTGTAACACAGTAGGCCTCCGCTGACAGGCTTCCACTGTAACACAAAAAGGCTCCGCTGGGCAAGCTTCCACAGCAACGCACGAGCAAGCTTCCGCTGCACATGAAACGCGTCGTCCGCTCAGTCGCCCAGGACAATGTGCTCGTAGAGGCGGCGGTCCAGGCGGCGGTGGAGGACTTGCTGCAGGGCGGCCCTGCTCTGCGCCATGGCCGGGACGACGCCGTCGATCTGCTGCAGGTTGCTGCGCAGGCTCTCGAGGTGGCTGGCCAGCTGTGTCGACAGGGCCAGCAAGTCCTTGTCCCGCAGGTCCTGTGCTGTTAGAAGGAGAGAGGGGGGGGGGGGGAGAGGGAGAGTATAGAGAGAGAGGGGGGGGGGGAGAGAGGGAGAGTATAGAGAGAGAGGGGGGGGAAGAGATATAAATGAGGGAGAGAGTGTGAAAGAGAGAGAGGGAGAGAGAGAGAGAGCGAGAGAGCGAGGGGGAGAGAGAGCGAGAGAGAGAGAGTGAGAGAGAGCGAGCGAGATAGAGAGAGTGAGACGCACCTGGAAGACGCCGGGGTCGTCGGCCGGGGGCTTGGCGAGCTCGAGAGCCGCCGGGCCGGGCTCGGCGTGCGGCGGCGGCGGCGGCGGCACGAGCGCGTGTGCCTTGCGTGCGCGCTGCTGCCAGGTGCGCAGCTCGGCGTGCGCGTTCTTCTCCAGCTGGCGCAGCGCGGCGTAGTCGGCCTCGAGCGCCTGTTCCTCGCGGGCGCGCTCGCGCTGCAGCAGCGCCACGGCGTGCTGCAGCGGGTTGAGCTGGTGCTCCAGCGCGCGCATGCTGTCGAGAGTGCGGTCAAAGTCAAAGTCGGCTTCGTGGCCGCCGCCGGCTCCGACTCCGGTGCCGGTGCCGGTGCCGGTGCCGGTACCGGTGCCGGTTCTGTTGCGGCCGGCCTGGCGGCGGCGGCGCGGGCCCGGGGCCGTGGTCGCCGGCGGGAACGGGATGCCCTTGGCCAGCTTGGAGCGCAGCCGCCGCGTCACCGCGGCAATGGCCTGGCGCGCCTGCTCGTGCCGCCGCTCGGCCCCGGCGCCGCCGCCGCTCCCGCCAAAGTGCAGCCGCGTCAGCACCGGCCGCGCGCAGTCGGCCAGCAGCGCCGATGCCGCCGCAATCGCCTCGCGCTCCAGCGGCGCCCACTTGGCCGTCATCGTCGCCACCGGGACCAGCCGCGTGCGGGCCACGAGCTGGAACGGCGCTTCTATCTCGTCTTCGTCGTTTTCGTCGTCATTGTCGTCTTCGTCGTCTTCGCCGTTTTCTTCGTCTTCGCCGTTTTCTTCGGGTTCCTCGCCGTCTTCGTCTTCTTGCTCCTGCTCCTCCTCGGCCTCTGCTTCATTGTCCCGCTTCTCGGGCTCAGCCCTCCGTTGGCGCTTTCGTGCCTTGCTATCCTGCGGGCGGGCCGCCGCTTCAGCGTCGGCTGCGGCACCTGACCCTCGAGGCCGCCCGCGTTTTGGCTTGGCGCCGCCGTCCGCCACGGGTCGCCCGCGTTTTTTGCGGCCCCCCGGCCCCTGAGCCGCGCCCTCCGAGGCCGGCTCTTCCGGGAGCTGCGGCCCCTTTGGGCTGGCCGGCCTCTCTGCCGGATTCGCGGCGGGCTTGGGCGCTTTGCGTGCTTTTCGCGCCGCCTTGCCCGCGGCCACATTGCTGCTGCTGTTCTGCCCCCCCCCCCGCTGGCTGCTGCCCTCGCCCGAGCTGCGGTCTCGCGCGCTCCTCCGCCGGCCCGCCGGCCCGTCGCCGTCGCCGTCCTCGTCATTGTGCTCCGCCGATCGCCGTTGCCGTTTCCGGGGCCGGTCCGCGTTCTCCGGATCCGCAGCCGCCGCGCGGACGCGTCGTGTCGCCATGCGTGCGTTTGTTGGACGTCCGTCCGCCGATTAGCGTGAGTGCGTCCTGCCGTGGAAGAACAGAGAATGGGTACGGCTTCGTATTGAAGATCACGCGTCTCGCCAGTGGTAACGCGTTGGCACCAAAATTAGACAGCTCCAGCGCCATGAGTGGGTCCAGACCCTTGCTTCCACGTGATACCGTTTTGCTTGTCGCAGGTCAGCGAAAAACGGTGCAGCGAGAGGCTGCGAAGCACCAGAAAGGTTCGCCGAGTGAACAATGAATCTGGCACGGGACAGGAGCCTCTGCTTCAATTGGGTCGCAGTCCAACCAAAGACGGGCTCGGTCCCTTACCCGACCCCTTGAGCTGCCGGACCAGCGCGATCACGTGATTAAGATTCAGGGCGGGAATGGCAGGCTGGATCTATATATAAGAATACGTATACCAATTTGGACCTCCTTCTCTCCCCCCCCCCCCGGTAAGATTATTTATTGCATACGGATTTCTCCCCCCCTTCTCGCCCATCAACTCATTTTTCCTCTTCGCAAGGCTCCCCGTATCCTCTTTGCCCTTTTCTTCTTTCTCGGCCACCGGTTGCCTTGTTTTATCGTCTTTCTTTTGCCCCCCCCCCCCCCCCCCCTTGCGTCGCGTTTATTTTGCTCTGTATCTATTCTATTGCGCTCCCTTTATTTCTCTCACGCTCGACGCCTTTCATCCCAATTGCTCCTTTCCGCCCCTTTGCTCCACATTCTCTACAAACATGCGCGTCTCACCGTCGCTTCTCCTGGCGCTGCCGCTGATCGGCACGGCCACGGCCCAGGGCGGCTTCTTCGAACAGTACCGCGCCAAGTTCCAGGATCTGCTCGGCTCCATCACGCAGGCCGCCGCCGAGCCGTCCGACGAGGCAACAGCAGCCGCCGCAGGCGCCACGGCCGCCGCCGCCGCAAAGGCCAACATTGTTCCCGCGCGCCCCACCGAGATCCTCACGCTGCAGAACTGGCAGGACACGCTCTACAGCCGGGTCAAGGACGATGCTGACTCGTCCGAGGAGTGGTTTGTGCTGATCACAGGCCGCAACAAGACGTGCTTTGGTATGGTCTCGTTGGCTTCTTCCTGCACAGACAGACACAGACAGCTAACAATCACACCACCAGGCCACTGCGCTACCATTGACAAGGCGTTTGAAGTCGCGGCGCCCAAGCTCTCGTCCATCGCCGACGGCCCCCACACGGCGATTGTCAACTGCGAAGACGAGCCGGTGCTCTGCCACAGCTGGTCCGTCAGCCCCGGCTACCTCTACCTCTTTGAGCTGCTGCCCAAGCCGGCCAAGTCGGACGTCTACACCAAGCGCCTCAACCTGACCACCACGACCGCCGAGACGTTTGAGGAGCTCTATGCCGACAAGTCCAAGGCCGAGTTCACGCCCCTCGAGGGCATGTTCCACCCCCTCGACGGCACGCTGGCCACCTACGGGCTCTCGCTGCCCTTTGGCTACTTTTTCTGGGCCCTCAACGTCGTGCCCCAGTGGGCCATCATGATTGGCATCTCCTTCCTGAGCCGCACCTTTATGTAAGCAGATCTCTGCCGTTTCCCCTTTGTCTTTTTTCGTTGCCGCCCTGTTCTCGTCTCACGCTGACCATACAGGAGCCGGCGCATGCAGCCCAACAGGCCCGGCGCGGCCGGCGCGGCCGCTCCGGCTGCCGCTGCGCGCTAATCTGTGCCGACTCGCAACTTTTGGTAATTGGGTTTTGGCGGATTCAAGGGGAAGGGGGGGGGGAGGGGGGGGGAGGCGCAGGTCGTGAGGATGGAAAAGGTTGCAGCGCAGCATGCTTGGCTGCGCAGGACTGCCGCGTGCTTGTAGGCACCGCCACAAAACTTGGGCGTGACGCCTCTGAAATATTGGTATAATAGTACGTTTTTTGTAATTCGCTTGCGATGCCAGGGCGTGTTTTTGTGTCAAGTGTTTGTGTTGTTTGTGTGCGATGCTGTGCCGTCGGCGGCGGTCTCGCAGACATCCTGGACATTGCGCAGACCCTCGAGGACCTGCTGGCGCAGCTGGCCGTTAGCCAGGCGGCCGTAGCGCAGGTCGCTGAGACTGCCGACGGTGAGCTGGACGGCCTGGCGCAGGCGGGCCTCCTCCTCGTCGAGGCGTTGCAGGTCGGCCTCAAGGTGCAGCGCGGCGGCCTCGAGTTCCGGGAGGATGGATAGGAGCGTGTGGCTGGATCCGCTGCCGCTGCCGCCGCTGCCGCCGCCGCCAAAGGCGCTGTATTCTCCGCCGGAGCTGCTCGGCGCTGCCAGGTATTGCTCAATGACAAGCTCGTCGTCGCCGGCCATGTCTTCCTGCGCATCGGCGCGCAGCCGGGCGCGGATGGCGTGGCGCCGCAGCAGACGGCCGCGCGCGACCTCGGCGTCCACGTCGGCGGCCACGGCATCGACCACGGCATTGCGCTGGCGCTGCAGGTCGCGGTAGAGTGCGCGCACCTGGGCTGAGTTCTGCAGCGGCTTCGGGAAGAGGGCGGCAAAGTCGGCGAGCGAGAGGATCGTCGGCAGCTGGGCCGGGGCCAGCAAGAACTGGTGCAGGATGGCGGCTTCCGACGGCGCCATGGCTGCGGCGGACAAACGCAAAAAAGGGCTGCAGCGGGCAAGAGACGGCAAAAGGGCTGTAGTGGGCAGGCAGACAAGCAATGCAATCACAAATAAAAGACGAGGTGAAAAGAGCCGGAAAAGTGGGCCCCGACGGGATCGAGAGCTGCAAAAAAAGATACCAGAGAGAAAGGGCTGACTGGCCGCAGGGCTGGCGCGTCAGAGCGCGTTTCTGTTGACGGGTGACGCGGCTGGGGGGGCGTCCGTCAATTAGGTGGGGTGGGCCGCGGCGGCGAGCCATGGGGGGAAACGAACTGGAAAATCGAAGCTACGACGTGAAAGAGAGCGAGAGCGAGAGAGAGACACAGACCGGAGAGAGGGAAAGAGCGAGAGAGAGGCAAAGTCCCGTGACCGGCGAACGTTTTTGCTTCGCTCAGTGAACCCCCTTATTGCAGCGGATCTGGCATCATCGATGCCCATTACCTGCCCATTACCTGCCCATCCTCTCTCTGCTCACCCATCATCCCTTTTGCAACTGCCGCACAGAGCCGTCTGCACAGAGTGTCCGAGAACCCGTGTCCCGTGGCGGAAGCGAACGCAGTCTCCCCCCTCTCCTCCTCCTCCTCCTCCTCCTCCTCCGCCTCGCCTCCTCTTCCTCCTCTTCCTCCTCTTCCTCCTCCTCTCCCCGTCTAGTTGGTGCTCAAGCTTTTCTCATTCATTCTTGCCTTGCTGCTTTTTTCATCGCACAGGCCAGCCAGACCCTCCTTCCTCTCTGCCTTTGCTCGCTCTCCTTGGAGACCGCCCGTGCCGGCTTCTGAAAAAAAAAAGACTGAAAGAAGAAAAGAAGAAAAGAAGAGAAAAAGACAAGCGGCCATGGCGCCCAAGAACGCCGGCGCGCCCTTTGCCGCCAACGAGCGGGTGTTTTGCTTCCACATGGACATGCTCTACGAGGCCCGTATCCTCGACGTCCAGCAGATCCCCGACGGCTGGCGCTTCCGCATCCACTACAAGGGCTGGAAGAACACCTGGGACGACTGGGTGCCCCAGGATCGCGTGCGCAAGTTCAACGACGAGAACCGCGAGCTGGCCAGCCAGCTGCGTGACCAGGCCCGCCACCAGCAGCAGCAGAAGAACGCCAAGGCGCTCAAAAAGACCCCCGGCGGCAGCGGCGGCGGCAGCGGCGGCGGCAGCGGTGGCGGTGGCGGCGGTGGCGGCGGCGGCGGCGGCGGCGGTGGCCGGTCCAGCGGTGTCGGCTTGTCCGGGCCCGGCGGCGGCGGCATCGGCGCCTGGCTCGGCGGCGGCGTCAGCGGCTCCGGGGGCGGCGGCCCAGGCGGCCCAGGCGGCCTAGGCGGCCCTCCCGGCTCAGGGTCAGCCACGCCCGCCGACCGCAACGGCCACGGCCACGGCCATGGCCATCTCGGCCGCGACTCGGAAATCGCCTCCGCCCGCGGCAGCGAAGAACGCACCGGCGCCGGCACCACGCAGGCCCACGGCCACGTCCGCGGCCCGCGGCGGCAGCGGGACTATGATCTCGAGCACGTAAGTGGCTTTCCCATGTTTTTTTTTTTTTTTTTGTTTTTTTTGTTCTCTTTTTTGCCTTGATTTCTGCTTTTGTTCTTGCATTGCCTGCTTTTCGCGTTTGTGCGTTTTCTCGTTTTCTCGTTTTCAGTTTGCTCTGCTGCTGCTATCATCGCCCTCTCTCTACGCCTCTCCACCCTATTCCGCCACCCCTTTTTTTTTTTCCAACCATTGCCGCTCTGGCCGTGACTGCCACAGTTGGCAAGCCATGTTTATACGCTCCTCGTGGCTGTTGTTCTCTCAAGTTTGTCAACCGTCCCAGGCCCCCCATCGGGTCAACTAGAGGCGATTCGAGCACATGGGCAACGACGCGGGGCCCTTAAAGTTCTTTGGATACAGTGCCTCACTCTAATCCGAAACTTGCTCGCTTGCGCTGTCCATACAAATGCTTGCCCATCCCTTCTCTGTTTCTTTTTTCTTTTGTTTTGAAAAAAAAAAAAAACACACTCCAAAGAGTTTCGCTTCACAGTCAATTCCTCGCACATTCCCAACACCCACCACTTCCTATCTGATCTATCCGCCCGTCACCATGGTCAGAGTGAAATACTCCATACGGCATCATCCGAGGCCAGAAGAGGATGAGAGCAAAGGACGTCCGTCTGCCAAAAAATCTGCCAAAAAGTCGCCCAGGGCGAGCAGGAAACCAAAAAAGGCCCCGGCAAAGCCTCGCCCGCCGCCTCCCAAGGACACGGTCGAGGATTATCAAAAGTTTGAAAAGCAAGCCTACCGGAGACACAAGGACATTCTCGCCATACTGCCCCGCCCCTCGACTACCTTTGTCGACAAGAACGGCCACGCTACCTATGACGCGACCCGCGACTTTCGGATGGTCTGCAAGCCGCCGAAAAAGAGGCACCGCCTGGTCCTTGAAGCGGAGAAGAACGGCTGCCTGACACCCTTGCTGGAACGGCTGTACGATGGACTTCCCGACCACGCCAAGGTCGTTCTCGCAGGCATACCCAGGCAGGAAGCCCCCGTACGGAGAAGCAGCCCTCTCCATGACCGGCCTTCTCCCGTGGGAGCGGACGCAGCCCCAGCTCCGGGCGACAACGGCATGCCCTTGGCAGCAACCGGGCGACGCAGCTCCTCCATCACATCCTCCACTTTGAAGCCATCGGTCTGGCCCTCGGATGATCTGAACGAGCTTCTTTACTCTGACCATGAGCACGAGTCCGGTGGCTCTGGGATGATGGCCTTGCGCTCATAACCTTTCTTCCTCTTTTGTCTCTGTTTCAGCTTGCTTTCATCCTTTCGTCCCATTTTCATCTCAACTTTTTTTTTTTTTTTTTTGCATTTTCAGTCCAACTTTTTCCTTTTCTTCACATTGGTTCCCGCATTCTTACCATCCTACAGGAAGACGGGTTTCACAACCGGCCGTCCATCCGTATCGTCCTGCCAGATCACCTGAAAGCAGCGCTCGTGGACGACTGGGAGAACATAACCAAGAACCAGCAGCTGGTTCCCTTGCCGCACCGTGTTCCCGTCGAGACC
This sequence comes from Graphilbum cf. rectangulosporium, assembly GCA_019925645.1. Lineage (NCBI taxonomy): Eukaryota > Fungi > Ascomycota > Sordariomycetes > Ophiostomatales > Ophiostomataceae > Graphilbum > Graphilbum cf. rectangulosporium. The sequence goes on from JADHKI010000093.1 coordinate 29,340, forward strand.
CTACTAGATGATTACCTCTCGTTTGAGCGGCCGCACCGAGAACACGGCTCCTCAAGCATGGATATACTGGAGGAAACGGTGGCCGGCCTCCGGGAGTACTTTGAAAAATGCCTCGGGCGCATTTTGCTGTACCGGTATAGCCCTTCCCCCCCCCCCCCCCCTGCACCAAATAAATCATGCCACTATCAAGGAAGACTTCTGACAATGTGGCAGTTTTGAGCGGCCACAGTACATTGAGATGCACGATGCCTGGGAGTCGGGAGGCAAGCACAAGTCGCCACTCGATACATACGGCGCCGAACACCTGTGCCGCCTCCTCGTCAGCCTGCCCGAGCTGATTGCGCAGACCAACATGGACCAGCAATCCGTCAACCGGCTGCGGGAGGAACTGGCAAAACTGACAGCCTGGCTGGGCCGGAACATGGCCAACTACTTTGTTAGCGAGTATGAAACGCCCAACCAAGAGTATGTCGAAAAAGTACGAAGTGCATAGGGAGCACACTCGGGCGACACGACGGAAGAGGCCGAGAGCCAGAGCGACGAGAGCGACGATCCACTGCTATCTGGGTTTTACTAGTGAGAAGCAGCAAAGCGTGGCCTGCGTTCCGTCTTTTCATCTGCGCGTCTCTGGATGCCCCGGGGGGCCACCACCGTGTCGTCCCGGGGCGAGGGGCAGTCTGTTGGTTTGCGTTGTTGGATCTGATTTGTATGTTGAAGCGCTTTTGACAGGGGGGGCCGCACGAGTTTGGGTTTTGACAGGGTTGGCACCAATCTGGGTGCGTGGCTTGTGTATTCTTGCGTTGAATGATCTCGGTTCAGCAGGGCAAAAAAAATATAAAATGGCAAGAGTCCCTTTTTTGATCCCTTTTCATGTCGTTATATGCATGGCCTCGCTTCCCACACTTTTATAGTACAGAACACAGAGCGTCTGCTGCTCTGATCAACGCCCTCCCCATCAATCACCTTTGCGCCTCCGCTGCTGCTGGCACAGCGTCTGCTTCTGGTGCTGGTGCCGCCGCCGCTACGGGCTCGCCGTGCCGCCGCGTCACCATATAGCCCGGTGCCGGCCGCCGCGCCGCGCGCACCCGCGCCAGCGTCGCCTCGCGGCCCTCGGATACCTCGGCCACGCGCACCAGCTCCTTGACCCGGAACACCAGGCCGGCCGACGACGGGCTCACCGCGTGCACTACCGTCTGGTTGCGGTGGCGCAGGCCCAGCGCCGCCAGCGCGTCGCGGGTGCGCTGCGGCAGGCCAATGGCCGAGCGGTGCAGCGTGATCTGGAAAAAGGACATGCTGTCCGGTAGTGGGGAGGGGGGAGGGTGAGTGCCAGAGGTGTGGTGGAAGCCTCCGTTCTTCGAGTCTGCTCGCCGTTCTGTCAGTCCTCCCGCTTCACGCCCCCGTTTGCCGTTGCCCGCCGTTGTTGGACGCCGGAATATCGGCTCACCTTGTCCTTGGATCGTCGCAAACTGTGTGCACAGGCAGCGCGCAGAAAGCTTGCGTGGCGGCGATCGTCCGACTGGTTATGTCGTGACGCCAATTTTTCTCATGTCGTCCTTCATCGGCACAGAGGCCCCATAAATCAAGTCACGTGAACAAATCATTGAGAGCAGGCACGTGGCGCTTCGTCTACTTTACTCCGTAATCGTAACGATATTATCTTACTTCCCACTAGAATTCCTACCGCACATTGCATGTCCGTAGCCATGAATCACGACACCGGTTTATTAAAACGCAATAGAACAGCGGCAAAAGCTTTGCGGGGAAAAACACAACAGCTTGAAGAAGACAGCCAACGCAGGCTTTTTACATCTGCACCTCCACGCGGCCCTCCACGCCCGGCTGGCCCGACGACAGCTTCGGCAGCAGGTAGGTGATGTCGTCCCACGGGTGGCGGTACAGACCGGTGCGCAGACGCTTCTGGTCGAGGTAGTGGGCAATAAGACCAATGCTGCGGCCCAGCACGAACAGGCCGTTGAGCACACCCATCTTGAGGTAGTCCTCGGCCTCCTCGGGGCTGAAGGCGCCGCAGTTGCGCAGCAGATCCACAAAGCACACCGCCACGCAGCCGTCCACGTTCAGGATGAGGTTGTCCTTCTTAGACGTCGTGACGGTCTCGACAGCCAGCGCATAGTCGAGCAGCTTGTGGCTGGGAAAGTTCTCCGTCACGTACTGCTTGACAAGCTCCACGCGCAAGTCTGGGTTGTTACGCGACTTGACACGGTGGCCGATGCCCGGGATCAGCTTGTTGGCCTTGCGCATGCTGTCGACAAACTCCCGCGGGCTCAGGCCCTTGTCGGAGGCGCGCGTAAACTCCTCGGCCGCGCCGTCCAGGGCACCGCCGAAGCGCGAGCCAATCGTCAGCAGACCCGACACGAGCGCGCTGATCAGGTCCTTGCCCGCACGCGTGGTGATGATGGTGTTCATGGCACCGCTCACGGCCGGGCCGTGGTCGGCCGTCAGCATAAGCACCATCTCCAGAAACTTGGAGGCGTAGTTGGGCAGGCGGCGGCGGAACCACAGCAGCGACATGACGCCGCCGATGCCAATGTCCTCGCGGAAGACGTCCGAGATGGGCATGCCGGCGTAGAGAAGCTCCTGGCCACGGTCGTCGGAGATGGTCGAGATAAAGGCCGCGGGCTTCCGGATCAGGCCCAGCTCCTGGGCCCACGAGTAGTCCATGGGGATCTTGGGCACGGCCGGCTCGGCCTTGGGCTGGATGGTGCCCGCCTTGACGAGGTCGTCGTAGACCTGCTTCAGCACGGCCGGCATGTCCTCAAAGGTCTCGGGCACGTGGAAGCCGGCCTCGCGCATCGACTTGTTCTTGGTGGCCGCAGTCTCAAGCGTGGAGTTGGCAAAGGCGCCGGCGTGGCCAAACTGGACCTCGGTCTTGAACATGCTGGCGCACGTGCCAATGGCCCAGGCCACAATGGGCTTGGTGATGATGCCGCGCTTGACGGCGTCAATGACCTTGTACTCCTCCACGCCGCCGACCTCGCCCAGCAGGACCAGGATCTTGCACTCGGGGTCGGCCTGGTAGCGCAGCAGGTGGTCGATAAAGGTGGTGCCCGGATAGCGGTCACCACCAATGGCGACACCCTCAAAGACACCGTCGGTGTTCTGCGACACAATGTTGTTCAGCTCGTTGGACATGCCGCCCGACTTGGAGACGTAGCCGACGGAGCCCTTGCGGTACAGCTTGGACGCGACAATGTTGTCCATCATGCCGCCGGTGTTGCCAATCTTGAAGCAGCCCGGCTTGATGCCACCCACGGTCGCAGGGCCGATGATGGTGATGCCCTTTTTCTGGGCAATGTGGGCAATCTCACGCGCTCGCTGTCACAAACATCCATGTTAGCCAGAGGCAAGAGGCAGTGCGCAGACGTCTTTTCAGACAAAATTAAAAAAAAAAAAAAAAAAAAAAAACATACCCGCTCCGGGACACCCTCTGCGATAATGGCAATGGTCTTGATCTGCGGGTACTCCATGAGCTCGAGCGTGGAGCTGTAGACACTGCGCGACGAGGCAAAGTTGACGACCACATCGACGTCCGGGTGCTTGGCAATGGCCTTGGGGACCTCCTGGTAGACGGGCAGGAGAGTCTCGCTGGTGCCCCAGTACATCTTGCTGACGAACTGGCCGCCAAAGGTGTAGATGATGCCGGCCACCGAGGGCGTCGAGCGCTTGCAGATAAAGTCAAAGTCGAGCATGCCCTGGACAGCGCGCGGCTGCAGGCCGTAGACAAAGCACCGCGTCTTGTCGTTGAAGAGGGCATGGGCCGGAAGGGGGCTCAGCGGCCGGCTGGGCGCGGCAAAACGAGTAATGTTGTCGTTTGCCGACAGGCCAACAGGGGTCTTGGCGCCGGTGACCGTCATGGTGGCAGCTTGGAGATGCTGTGTGTCGGCGCGGAGAAGAGTGAGAGCTTTTTTTTCTGTTGATTTCTCCCCGAGAGAGAGAGAGTGAGGCTGTTTTTCCTCTGGTTTTTACTCTCTGCAACGATCTGGTTAGCAGCGATGGCTCAGAGCTCGGAAATCAAGACAAAAACACAACCGTAGAACCAAACCCCAAAGAAAAAGAAAACCAAAGGAGGCTCACAAACTTGCGTTGAATATGCGTCACTTGTGCTTTGGACAGACAGTCTCAGAGAGGCAAAAGGGTGGCAGAATGAGGGGGGGGGGACAAGAGGCAGAAAAAGTCGGTCACTGTCGAGAGGTTTTTCTGAATGCAGTTGTATTTTGGCGCGTCCTTGCCCCCTGTTTGCTGCGTGCTCTTTTTTCCTCTTTTTTTTCCTGCTGGTTCGGGCGCCGTATGGGCTTGGATCGAGCTAAGCTTGGGGGGGGGGGAGGGAGGGAAGCACCCAAAGCGACTGCCCTGGCAGCTGAGGACTGGAGGGGATGCGAAGGTGGTGGGAAGGCGTGGTAAAGTGGGGCGGGTGGCAGTTGGGGCAGCCGCCGTTGTGCACTCGTTCCTGCTGGGTTGCCTGCTTGTAGATGTACTTACTTTTGAGAGAACCAAGAGCTTGTGTAGCGCCACCGGTCTTGGCCCCTGTGGATTCCTTCCTTCTCGTCAGAGTCGCACCTGCGTGTTTCGATTGATCCTTTCCTTCCCGTCTGAGGCCAGCCCGCGAAGACACAGTTCACTCCCCCCCCCCCCCCGACGGATTCACATTCCGGTGGAACAGCGGTAAAAGAGTTGGGGCACTTCCCAGCAGTTCAATTTGTTGAACCGCGGCTCACATTTCCGTTTTCACAAGGTCGTATCTTACCAGACGCAAGTCTTGACTGCACGGGCACAGACTGAAAGAAACTCCCGCCGAAGCTACAGTTCAAGGGTCCTCTATCCACGGCTTGTGCTTGAGCGCATCTGCGCAGGGAGAAGTGCAATGCTTAATGCACCAAGCTGGCACCAAGCTGGCACCAAGCTGGCAACGCCAAGTATTGGGAGAGACGAGCTTTGTGGCACAAGCTCTCTCGCCAGAGCGCTGACTTTGTTTGGGCTGCCCAACTAGCCTCGGCTGGCGTGTGACAATTGCGCACAGGTGGCATCCTCCGCAGGGTGGCTTCCTTCCTCCGCAAGGTGGCATGCATCCTCCGTACTCGGCCAGAGGGGCCTGTTGGGTCCCTGCGTTGCACAGAAGCGCCGTCACGTCTTCCCACAATTTTCCGCTACCGGATGATCCCCAAAACCTCTCCGCAGCTTGCCGGCATTAGCCTGCCACAAGAAGAAGCTTGGGCAAGCAGCCTTGCCGCCCAAAAGGAGCTTGACAACAAGCTGGCAGGAAACCAAGAGCAGGCCAGAGAGTCATCAGCGTGCTCAACCTGATGCTATCCCTGATGTTCCCATGCTCCTGACGCTGAGTCTGCCCACTTTGCTGACCCCGCCGCCGCCGCTCGAAATTCTAAAAAGCCGGTGGCCCCACCCCACCAAAGCTATCCCAACGGGCACAAGGTCTCGGAGGGCCGAAGTGTTGGGGAGGCTAGTGCACGCACGCACACACGCACACACACCAGGCATTGTTGCTACTTGCAGATTATCTCGTAGCGTCCTGGTTGTAAGACACCAACCCACACCGCAAGCTTACAAGTAGAGGTACCTCCCATCAAAGCAAGCCATACTCACCGCCATGGCCCAAACCCCCCTCCTGCCCCAAAGGGTAGTTTTTCCTCTTTTTGGGGGGGTTTTTTTTTTCTCATGGTTGGCCGCACTTGCTTTGGGGTGACCAGGATCGCTCTCCTCGCCTTCGTTGGTGCTGTGCCTGAATCGTGCTTTCCCAGCATACTTTGTTTGCACTTGCACCGCTGCTAGGCTGGTCGCCCGCCTGTCCTGAACTCTGCCCCCCCCCCCTCCACTCGTCCAAAAGGAGCTTCTTGCGTAAATAATTTTTTCCTTCCCAGGTCCTGCATTCAGACTCCCAAGGAATAACTCCAATCCCGCTCCAAAGTAAAACTCGCAGGCTCACTTTGTCTGCTTGTTTTCCGTTTGCCCTTTTTTGCCAGACAGAACACGATCGCCTCGATCCCTCCTCTTCAGCGTGAGTCCACTAGACCGACCCGAGCAAAAGGCGTTTTCGCAACACTTGTTGCTTTTTAGATGTCCCCCCCCCCCGGATATGAACTGCTTCTGACCGTGTCCCCGCGACTTGTTTCTCTTGTCTCTCTCCACTCGGAATAGAGCGCTCATCTTTTCTGAATCCACAGACAAGGCCGAAAACAGCAGCGCCGAGCTCACACTCACACACTCGCACACACATACACACCATGTCCGCCAAATCCATCTCCGAGGCCGACGGCAAGGCCATCATCAACTACCACCTCACCCGCGCCCCCGTCATCAAGCCGTCCACGCTGCCAGCACCTACCAAGCACAACCCGCCGCCGCGGCTAGCCTCGCTGCGCTTCCCCGAAGACGCCAGCGTCGAGGCCGTGCTCGACCAGGCCGAGGTCACCTACCCGTGGCTGCTGCAGTCTGGCATCAAGCTGGTCGCAAAGCCCGACCAGCTCATCAAGAGACGGGGGAAGAGCGGCCTGCTCGCCCTCAACAAGACCTGGCCCGAGGCCCGTGCTTGGATTGCCGAGCGTGCGGGCAAGGTCCAAAAGGTCGAGTCCACCCACGGCGTGCTGCGGCAGTTCCTCGTCGAGCCGTTTGTCCCTCACAAGCAGAGCGAGGAGTACTACATCAACATCAACTCTGTCCGTGACGTAAGTGCTTTCCGCTTTTTTTTTTGAATATGAACGCGAGTGTTGCGATGCGCATTGTGGGCTGCAGTGGCTTAGAAGAGCTCAATATCGTGGCCATGACCACGGAGCCCTTGGAAATGAAACAAGGAGATGGAGAAAAGAAAGGGGGGGGAAGAGAGAAAGAAGGAAAAATGGCTCTCGCTTTCGGCGGCTGCTTCCCTGGTTTTATGGCTCAGCAACAGCCAAATGCCGGCGAGAATGGCTGTCCGGACGAAAGGAGGCTAAACTGAGATTGCCCTTCCTCTGCCTACCAGCTCTCCTCCGCCCTTACCCACCTCTCTCTTCCCCCCCCCCCCTCCCCTCCCCTTTCCCCAACCCGCGGCAAACAACGGCTCATCCATCCACACTGCTCTCCGCTATCCCATGCGGCAACCTGCCAGCGGGATTACACAATGCTAATCATGCATGATATTAGGGTGACTGGATTCTCTTCACGGACGAGGGTGGTGTTGACGTCGGCGATGTCGATGCCAAGGCCGAGAAGCTGTTGATCCCGGTCGACCTGTCCGAGTACCCGTCCAACGAGGAGATTGCGGCAACACTGCTCAAGAAGATCCCCAAGGGCCTGCACAACGTCCTCGTTGACTTTATCACCCGCCTATATGCCGTCTATGTCGACAGCCAGTTCACCTACCTGGAGATCAACCCCCTGGTTGTCATCCCCAACGAGGATGCCACCTCGGCCTCGGTTCACTTTCTGGACCTGGCGGCCAAGCTGGACCAGACGGCCGACTTTGAGTGCGGCGTCAAGTGGGCCGTTGCCCGCTCGCCTGCTGCCCTCGGCCTGACCAATGTGGCCCCGTCTGCCGGCGGTGCGGTCAACATTGATGCCGGCCCGCCGATGGAGTTCCCGGCCCCCTTTGGCCGCGAGCTGACCAAGGAGGAAGCCTACATTGCCGAGATGGACGCCAAGACGGGCGCCTCTCTGAAGCTGACCGTCCTCAACGCCAACGGCCGCATCTGGACCCTCGTGGCCGGTGGTGGTGCCTCGGTTGTGTATGCCGATGCCATTGCCTCGGCCGGCTTTGCCGACGAGCTGGCCAACTACGGCGAGTACTCGGGTGCGCCGACCGAGTCGCAGACGTACCACTATGCCCGCACGGTCTTGGACCTGATGCTGCGCGCACCCATGAGCCCCAAGGGCAAGGTGCTGTTCATTGGCGGCGGCATTGCCAACTTTACCAATGTGGCCTCGACCTTCAAGGGCGTCATCCGGGCCCTGCGCGAGTTCGCCAACCAGCTGAAGGAGCACAATGTGCACATCTGGGTGCGCCGTGCTGGCCCCAACTACCAGGAGGGTCTGAAGAACCTCAAGGCGGCGACGCAGGAACTGGGCCTGGACGCCAAGATCTTTGGTCCCGAGATGCACGTGTCCGGCATTGTGCCCCTGGCCCTGGTTCCGGGCAAGTGGGAGGAGGCCAACGTGGAGGAGTTCAAGGCCTGAGAGACGGGATGCTGGCTGAGCCGAGAGTTGGGTGGCTTAATAGTTACGGGATACAATCAGTCTCGTTGTGGCAGCACCTTTTCATTCCAGGCTTTATTTTCCCCCTCATTGTCTGTTTTTATGATGCAAAGTCCAAGGTAGCAAGTGCAGGGTGAAATTAAAGCTAATCAAAGGACGACCCTTATGACAACAACCGTAATTAGGAGGCTTGACAATATGACTGAAGCGCCAGCGTGACCTCCAAGTAGTTCTCATAAACTGCGAGTTGCAAAAGCACCAGCAAACAAATAAAAACGCAGATTAATGGAGCGATCATATCTCATCCCCTAATACGGAGTATGCCGCCAGTATGCCCCCACGATTACACAGCCACCCGCTTCAATGACGTTCTCTTGAAAAAGCATTTTGGTATAATGGGAGGGGGAATAAAACAAAGGGGGGGGGGGGAAACATTGTGAAACGCGCGGCTTGAGATCCGCGCGCGGGGTAATAAAAAGCAGAACAACAATCCTCTTTCCAAATCAAGTGCTATGACCGTAAATTTTCCTATCCTTCGGCATCTCTCCTAGTTTGAAAAGCTTCAACCTCTCCTAGCCCACGTCTTAAGCCATCAGAAGCAACATGCTGGACAGAGCACCGGCCAGAATCACAGCGGGCGCCCACACGAGGTCGCTGCGGCCAGCGCTAGCGTTCTCCTTGGTTCCGGTTGCGGTGGACGAGGCAGAAGTGCCGGTGCTCGTGCCGGTTTTCGTGCTCGAGCTGGAGCCCGCGGAAGCGGTCGTGCTCGTGACGGTGTTGGTTCCCGGGGTGTTGGCGGAGTCGTCGGTGAGCGGCTTCACGGCCAGGTTGGTCAGGACGCTGCCGTCGGGGTTGCGCACGGTGTACTTGACCTTCCAGTTGGAAATGTCAATGATCTTGCCGCTGGGCTTGGGCGAGACGCCCTTGCTGATAATGGACTCGGCGCCGGGCGGCAGCACAGGGAGGGTGAAGTTGGTGTCGAAGCCGCTGCCCTTGATCAGCTTGGCGCTGCAGACCGGGGGCTTGGTGGCGGTGGTGTTGCCGGTGGCCTTGGTGGACTGCAGGGTCTTGAAGTCGACCTTGGCGTACTGCTTCTGCAGGGTGTAAAAGTCCGGCAGGATGTCGACGGTGCCGTCGGAGCTGATGTTGACCAGGCCAAAGGCGGACACCTCGTTGGCGTACTCGTAGACGACGCCGCCGCTCAGGACGGGCGTCATCTGGCTGCTGTAGATGGTGCCGACCTCGGTAAAGACGCGCGGCGCCGGCGTGTTGCAGCCATACTCGGAGAAGAAGATGGGGACGGAGGTGCCGGTGAAGCCCTCGACCAGGGTGTCGTAGCCGCTGGTCTTGAAGCTGCTGTCGCCGCACCAGCTGTAGCTGTTGAGGGCGAAGATGTCGGCGCGGCTCAGGTCGTCGGTCTCGCCGGACTCGGAGCACTGGAAGTAGTTCCAGCTGTCAAACAGCACGGAGCGGACGTCGGCAGCCGAGTAGCCGACGGGGATGGCCCGGTCAGAGTGCTTGGCAATGTACGTCTTGAGGTCCCGGGTGACGGCGCGGATGTAGGGCGGGTCCAGCGCGGCGGTGGTCTCGTCGTTGATGACCTCGTTGCCCGAGAAGAAGAGCAGCGTGTTGGGGTAGTGGCGGAACGCCTCGACCACGGCAAAGGTGCGGTTCAGGTAGGCGGCGTAGTAGCTGGTCCACGGCTCGCCGCCGTTGAGGCTCTCTCCGACGAGGGGCGAGTTTACATCAATCATCATGTACATACCAGCCTGCCACGGATTGGTATGGTTAGCCAAATCTCCCCCACCTGGCAGACAAAGGCGGAGCGCGGATGCGCAACTTACGGCGTTGAAGATGCTCGCACACTCGTCATGGTTCAGATCCGGATCCAAGTTATAGACGCGAATGGAGTTGATGCCGAGAATCTGCATCAGGGCGGCATCGCGCCGACACTTGTCGCCGTCGCTGAGGGGGTCGAAGCCCTGTCCCGGGTTGTAGCCAGCAGAGCCGCCAGGTTGGTAGGCGACTCCGACAACGTGGAACCGGTCACCCGACTGCGGGTTGACAAACTGGTTGCCTTCGACGACCAGAGACGGCACGGCAGCCACAAGAGTTGCGCCAAGCGCAACGAGGGCCGCGGAGATCTAAATCAAATGTCAGCGCGGGGCGCAGGCAGGGTTTCTGGCACGTGGTCGTGAAGCGGTTGCTGTGCTGTTTGCTGTCTCTTTTTTCTCGTTCGGCAAACCGATCTCCGGTACTTCTTCCGGCGTCCGCAATTCCGGCAGCCGGATGCGCCCTTGGCAAGCCGAAGCAACGGAAATCAAAATGAAAAAAAAAAAGAACAAAGAAAAAGGGGAAGAAAAAAAGAAAAAAACCGTAAACACTCACATGCATAGCGACAACAAATTAATGCAACACAGTCGTGCGCAATTGGTCTGGAGAAAGAAAAAAAAAGGGTAGCGGGTGGGAAAGGCGACGGTGGCGCTGTAAAGATGCCGGGAAGCGAGATATGCAAAGAAAGTCAAAGGAGTGACGAGAACACAATGGCAAAAGAGTGACAAAGGGTTACGAAACAACGAAAAAAGTCGGCAGTCGTGATTACAACAGCATCGGGGCCGGCAGACGGGGCTGAGACATTGGGAAGGCACGGGGGAACGAGGGAAGGAGCGAGGGAGAGAAGGTGGGAGGAGGAGGGACCTAAAGTAATACTCCGAACTCCGTTATGGAGGAGGAGCGTATGATAAGCCGTTTCGAAGGAGCCCCAGTGACGGGCAGGCGCGATGTGGTTGGCGGAAACGCCAGAGCCAAGTGAGGAAGGGGCCGAGGGCAATTTCACCTAATACGAATTACCCCCACCTTAAAGCGGTCCAAACCTAAAATCTTCGCCCAAACAAGAAAGCCAGCCACGGCGCGTTCGGAAATAAGTACACTTGGCGGTCATCACTGGCGGTGTGCGCAAATACGGGAAGAAGAGCGGCTACTCGGGTCGTGTCTGAAGGCATACGAGCATATATATCTATATATATATAGAGCATCAGCAGCAAAGCCTCTCTCAAAAAGAGGGCTGATACGAATGGGTAACAAACAAACATCAAACGTGCTGCAGGAGCGACCCGCAGAATCAGGGACGCAGTACCCACAATCTAGACAAGTGACGGGTGGAGCATGATGTAATCGGTCTTGGCATTCCAACGGCTTTAAATGCAGCGCTCAAAAACCGCAATTTCTGTATGCGTTGATTTTGTAGAGCACGGGTGAAATAAAATAAAAAAGTTGGCACATGTACAAATCCGTGGTTTTTTCGGGTTTTTTTTCATCTTGAACACCCAAGTTCTAAAAGGTTGGAAAAGCAACTGCTGATTTCGGGGTGCGCGAGAATGAATCATTTAAGCGCTTACTTGACCCCTCCTCGTGTTTTTTTTTTCTACCACGGTAGTAGAGCTCGGGAAATTATTTCCAACCCAATATTTGAAATACGGCACACGTGGTTGCTAACTGTCCAACATGGTATAAAATTATATGAGCACGGCAGCTTTGCTTGGAAAACTGAGATTATCCGTATCATGAGGCTGAAAGGCAATGATGAGCTGAACCGGATAAGCCCACCGGATCTTTTCAGCCACAAGCATCCAATCCCAGCTCAATGGCCAAGCTGTCTCCACTTTACTGCATACGCCAATCGAGCTCTGCCATTTGAAGCAAGGCAACATGTCCTGGAGGCTCCCGAATTCCAGGGCCACAATATGACGTGGCGTGGCGTTGAACGCCTCAATGATCACATGACTTGGGCGCATATGCCAGAATGAAAGTGGCACTGGTTGTAAAGCTCTCGGGCCAAGGAACAAAGTCTGGCTGGTTTAAGTTGGTTCAGGGACCATGTTGAAAGCCATCAGTATGGTATTCAGTATGGTATTGCCCTCTTTATCTAAGACTAATGCCATTTGCACTATGAAAAAGACCAATGCTATTTGCACTATGAAAACCGCCTTATTTGCACTATATACATCGAGCGTTCACCGCCCACCCCACAACAAGTCAGTCATGTCACCAGTCACTTTACCACACTCCGTACAAGTGGCTGTTTTCCCTGCGCAATGCGCGCTATACGCGATATTGAAAATTCAAGCCCATAATGCGCACTTTCAGCATGTTAACAAGTTATGATAACTGTAAAAGCAACGTACTTAACTGTTTGTGTGGCTGGCTTTACATTGTGTAGCAAATGCTAAAGGTTGAAAGGGACTTGACATTGAGCGGCAGAAACTTCACGCACCAATCAAAAAGTCAACTTGGAAATTGCGGGGCACCTCAAAGGCATAGTGCAAATAAGGCGCTTTCATAGTGCAAATAGCATTAGTCTTATCTAAAGCGACCTCTTATCTCGGAACCAGATCGAGACGCCCTGTTCTGTAGGTGATGATTGGAAAATTACATCTTGCAAGCCGGGGACGGCGGTATGCTACTGCCAAAAGTAATTCAGTAAATCCTGCTGACAGACATCTTGCTTGAAAGAATGAAGAGTTGCCAATGATAAGCACACCCAAAAGATGCAATGACAAGCGCCATTCTGTAGTGCACCCCGATTTTTGCGGTCCTGTGCGATTCGTTTGCACCAGGCTAAGAAAACGCAGTAGTCCAGAATGCATTCCTATCGTAAAATCAGTCTGGGTTACCACCAGAGAGCAGCCCTGCTTCTGGGAGGTAAAGAGGATGCCGTCTGGCTGGCACTTCCTCCAAAAGACATCATCATTGACGGGGATGGCTCTCATGCAAATGCCGGACAAATTCCGCAGCCGTCGGGCTGCGTTACCGTCTGTAGTCTTTAGAGTTATCCAAATCCATTACTTGGCCACTGAGATGATTTGTTGGGAGGCCAACGAAGATTGTGCGTGCTTGGAAAGCTGTCTCGATGCGTGATCTGCGCCCTGGTCGGATGAGACTAAAACACACAACTCTCCTCCATCCCAAAGTTCCCGGATCGTTCTGGAGTCGCGCTCACAATCAGCGACAGGTTGGGATGCATTTCTCTGGAAAGTTCTAACAAAAAAGTCGACGTAGGAGATGTTGGCAAACAGCTGGTCCGCGTTGAGCGTGAACTCGGCATCTCTTTTCTTGCCACTACCTGTCGCAGCCAGGACATCCCATCTTTGCACTCATCCTTACCGACCCTTTTGCCTAGAATATCAAAAGATTCTACCAAACAAAAGAACCGATCTACATTGATCTCTAGCTTCTTGTGCCCAAAAACCGAAGCGATAACAAAAGTCAACAACAAGAGAGTTGCGCCGAGTCGCCAAGAGTTGTGGAAGTGGGAGTGACTCTAAAATCAGAAAAGACCAGTCAGTGAGAAATAGAAGATGGAAGTAGTGTTCAGCCTACCCGATTTTCCTCACTGCTATCTCGGTTGTGGAAGTGGGAGTGACTGGAAAATCAAACAAAAAGACCAATTAGTGAGAAAGAGGAGATGAAGTAGTATTTAGCCTACCTGATTTTCCTTATTGTTAACTCGGTTGTGGAAGTGGGAGTGACTGGAGAATTCAATGAAAAAATTAATTAGTGAGAAAGAGAAGATAAAAGTAGTGTTTAACTTCTTCGATTTTCCTCACTGCTATCTCGGTTGTGAAAGTGGGAGTGACTGGAAAATCAGACAAAAAGACCAATTAGTGAGAAAGAGGAGAAGATGAAAGTAATATTCAGCCTACCCCGATTTTTCTCACTGGTATCTCGAACCTCCTTTCTCTTCTCGTTCTCGTCCTCGGCTTCATTTTCGCTATTGGTAGTTCGCTGTGCTTACTTTGGGGCAAAGCCACAAAAGTGACAAATGAGTGTCAAAAGTCCAGCAAATCTTGAATGATATTACCCCAACAATGACCCCGACAAAGAATAAATAACAAACAATTCAAAAGCTGCCCAGCGAACTCATCACCTTGCCGACATGTCTCAGTCACCGTTGTTTTTATTGTCGCCTGCCCGGCCGTAATATTCGTTGTATGCCGGCTTGCCCGCCCAGTCTTGGTCACCCAAGTGCTGAGTCGTGTGTCGTCATCATCTACGCCAGCATTATCAGAGCTATATTGCTCATCTCAGTGATTCGTTGCACCTCCTGCCCCGGCGCCGCCATATATCTGGGCAAGTCTATTCCTGGTAAATAATTCCGTGCGTAACCGGGCCATCTGCTCCAGCTTGAGAGTGACTCGGTCTTTGCCAGAAACGAGGAAGCCCCTGGAATGAAGAAGGATGGCACGGGCAGAGCGAGCAAATAGCCAATGAACATGGGCCAGGGCTACCCGTACTAAAACGACAAACAAAACACCGAAAAAAAAGGCGAGTGTAGGAGGAAAGGTGTTTAGAAGTATAATGGCAAGGAAAAACGAGAGGAGGTCTGCGTATGAAAAGTCTGGGGGCCCCTTGGGACTGTGTTTGATTCCAGCAACTTTGCGACCAGAAGCCGTACGGAAGTCGTACGGAAGCCGTACGGTTACAAGAGAAGACGCATCAATTGCGCTTTCTCTTCATCAATCGAGAACTCACAATTAACACAATCAGACTGGTTCTTAAAAGGTAGGACAGAAAGTAAGCTTGACGAAATAAAAGAGAACAGGTTGCACCGCATCATAACCGGCGACTTGGGCAGCGCTACCGCCTGCCCAAACAGCTAAAGACATTGCACTAGTCGCTGAGTCGGAAGAGCTAAAGGAGAAAGAATGGACAGTACTCTCGCTACTGTAGGTGCGAGGACAGCTCGACATTGAATCAAGTGCACACGAGGCAGCGCCCACATTCTCTCTTGGTTCGTCTTGCTTTGTACAGGTCCCAAGGCCACGTACAATCCAGGGCTGATCCCTAGCAATAAAGGCGAGCCAAGGAAACATACACACCAGAAACCCAGACAGACAGGAGTGGTTGTGAAAACGGGAGTGTTACGGCGCAAAGGGTGAGTTGGGGGGTCTTTTGTGCTTGTGCGTCTGGGTGCCACCTAGGACAGAGCCTCTTCAGTAGCTCAGCGACTGCGAGTTCGGGAACAACGAGAGTGGATTTGTTGAAACCGCAGTCACTGAATAAATCAATTATCGGAGAGGGAATTATCGTGACAGTGCTTCCACAAAAGAGAGTGGAAATCAAGGTCGTTGTAAATAGTGAAAAAGGGGCTGGTAAAAGAGCTTTAGCAATCATATCAACTTCTTTATGCTTCCTTGTTTAAGAAACTAATTGCAAGTTCTCACATCGAGAGGCAGTCCTAGGATTTTCAGGAGAAAGATCGATAGCAATCATACTGTAAGTGAGGCCAGCTCGACTCTCGAGCACACTCGCGTTGGTACGTAAAACTAGGGGAATGAAAGATAAACACTGCGTGGTCCAACTCAATTCAAAGGCCATACTTGGCTCTTCTACCCGTGTACAGTCTGGAAGGCTTTCCCACTTCCGGACTCAGCAACGTGATGCACCAAGGACAACATTATGGTGTCTCGGTCAGAGAGGCGGCATCGTCGTGGAGCACATGGATCGTATCGACGGGTTCTTCCCAGGCCTCTTCTTCAAGACGGGGTAGTAAGACGTGATTTGTAGCTCAAAGGTGCTGGAGATGGCGTACACAGGCGAAGTTGGCGGAATTTTCGCCTCTGTGTGCTGTTATCGAGACTTGGGCTACTCAAGGGTTTGTGGGATTTCTAGTACGTGAAGCTGGTACAATCTTTTACCGTTCTATACACAAAAGAGCATCTGTGAGGCTCTTGGTGTGTTCTTTTTTTCAGAATTGGCTTGTACCCTGGCCGTCCTCAGCACAACATCTCGGCTAGACTGCTTTCTTTGAGCGGTCGAGGCTTGCCCGTCTCGGGCCAGCGAGAGAGATGGCCCTGGTCCAGTCGCTTGCTTGCAGCGATCCGACATGCCACCAGTGCTGTTTGTAAATGCACGCCGCAAACTTTTGCCGGACTGGGTGTCTACACAGGAATCTACAGTAACAAGGCAGAAATACCGGCATAGCCAGGATGGAAACGAGAGCTCGGCCAGCCGGAGGAGGAGGAGGAGGAGGGAGGCGTCCTTGTGACGGGCGCGCCTTGCTTGCCAGTCCGCCAAAAAGGCAAGCCTGGAAACGCATACATATGCTGTGAATGCGACGCAAAGAGAAGAAGCACGACGGATGGAGCCCAGCTGCGCAAGAAAAAAAAAGGCGGACGAGGCTGAGAAGCCGTCTTGGTTGTGGGACCGGTGACAACTCTTTGGCAGGCATTCCCGTGCGATGCTGATGGATTAGTCAGCAAACAAAAAGCGCTGAAATCGTTGAAGAATTGGGCTCTTCACCGCGACACGGCCGGCCACGCGTGGCGGGCGACACACAAGCTGCAGAGGACGCTCTGCTTTGCCGGCCGCGATGGCGGATTGCTGCCTCGGCGGCCAAGAAATGTCACGCGCCAGAGGCCGCAAAAGACGCACACAAAGATCAGCCAAGTGCGGTGCCCCCTTTATTATATTTAACTTGTTAGGCGTCAGACTATGCTGGGCAAATACGAAAAAGGTACTCCGCAAGCCCTGGCCGGGCTCAGGAGAGCAACCGAGAGAGAGGATGGCCCATGCCGTGCAAAATGTGCAAATGCGTTGCGCCATCCAGAGTGCATAAAGCTTATATGACGCACGCATGGCATTCCCAGAAACCTCTGTCCATAAAATAGAGGTGAAAGACCAGGACGGGCGGGTTGGCTTGCTTATGGATTATGTTGGGGCGAAATGCACAGGCCAGGGGGGGGCAGCCTCGTGCATCCACACTGGCTCTGCTGGGTGCTGTGCACCTTTTTTTCTTTTTTGGGTTTTCTGTTTTTCTGTCTTGTTTTATGCAACCCACCCGACCTGGCCTGATCCCCTGCAGCTCTAGCAGCAGCAGCGCTGTGACAAGGTGTCTTTGTCGGCTTTACCCTGGCCTTTCTCTAGTGCACAGAGCAAGGGTGATCCCGCCGTTTATAATAGCTCATGCCGGAACTAGATACGATCTGCGATTGTGCACCAGGCCCGAAACGGACGGTCGGTGGGCCCTTGCTACCTTAACTTGATTTGAGTGCCTTCTACCCTTCCCAGGAACCCAGCACTCATGGAAGGAAGGGGGGGGACCCGGCGGGATCCTGTGCGGGACCCTGCTCTGTTCCATGCGACGTTGCGACGACGACGCGTACTCTGTATTGTACCTATCTTACTCGGTAGTATTTACCCAGGGCCCTATCACAAGGTATCTTACTTTGACCCATACTCGGCTGCCCAGTGGCTGGAACTCGGTGGGCTGGCTTGGGGGAGGCCGCATCCCAGCGCGGTGCCTTGAAATTTTCGTGTCTCCCGGGCACGGCCGAGGCCTGTGCTTTTTTTCGGTCTGCTGTAAGTGTAAGTACTCCGTATACGCGGGCGGCAAGTCCATGTATCTTGTATCTTCACCGCTCATTTAGAGTGACCCGGCCTGCATAGAGTGTGTGGCATTGTGGATGGGACCGGACTCTGGACTGCAGAGGTGCATGCGTGGCACTCCACCGTCAGATACTTGCTCCCGTTGTACTCCTCCTAGTAGAAATCGGTAGTTTCAAGTTTCCCGAGCGTCGGTGATGCCCTGGGCGCGAGAGAGCAGATCCCGGGCCCTTGCTCGGCAAGGCAAGGCAACGTCGTCGTCTGGCCAGATTTCCGGCCGTGATGGCCCCATGCAGACATGAGCTTCGCAGGCGCCGTGCGCTTTTGCTTATCCAGAGACGATCTGCGTAAGCCGGTTCGGATCCCTTCTCCGTGATGACGGCAGCCGGGGGGGGGGGGGGGACCCCCTCTTCCTCGGCCGTTGAGCTGCAGGCTCGGATCACAAGACTGAAAGAAGGAGAGGACCGAGCGGCGAGAGCGGCGACGACGACGGACAGCAAGCCCGAGACGCGCATTGTGGTCTGATTATGATTTCATGTGCAAGTGCAGTCTGCCGATAATTGCTCTATACAGCACTTGGCGTTATGCAGCGCTTGGGTGCTTGTCTGCGCATGGATTGTCTGCGTTTGGCACTTTTGCGCTTGGTGGAGTACTTGTCTGCGTTTGGCACTCTGCGCTTGGTACGGAGTACTTGCCTGCTTTGGTATTTGCCTGCTTTGGTACGCCTGTATAAAAAGTTTTGCCCAGTTAAACGCCATGCGTGTATCTGTAGCGGGATTGCAGACCCGCCCAAAAACCACGTACCCCGTATGGAGTAAAATCCTGCGCACAAGGTGGACCGTGGGTGGTATCCGTTCAGGGTTGCATTGGAAGAAATTGCTGTCATATTTGCTATCTACCGAGTACTTGCTGAGAAACGGCTCCGTGACCATCAACATCTAGCATCTAGTATATGCTACACCAGGTACGCACACACACACACACCCTACACCACCTACACCTTGGACACCTTGAAGCCCGGGGTGCGGGTCTGGAAGAGGCCGGTGGGGTCGTACTTGGCGGCGACGGCCTTGAGGTTGGCCGGGTCCTGCAAGCCGGCGAGCGGGTTCTGGCCCTTGTCGGCGTAGTTGAAGTAGGTCCAGGGCAGGTAGCCGCCGACGGACTTGGCAAAGTCGTCGACCTCGCGCAGGTAGGTCTGGGCGACCTCGTAGGCGTACTCGCTGATCTCGGGCTCGGTGACGTTGACGGCGAGCAGCAGGGAGACGGCGTTGCGGCCCTGCAGGTGCTGGGCCAGGCCCATGGAGTTGCCGCCGCGCTCCTCGCTCAGGCGCGGGTAGTAGCCCGGCAGGGGCTGGAAGAGGCAGAGCGAGCTGAACTGGCCGGTCTTGCTGACGGCCTTGATCTTGGCGACGGCGCGGTCGTGGGCCTCGACGGCGGCGGCCATGATGCGCTCGTCGTTGAGAAAGGTGGCCGTGTGCCAAAAGTTGTAGTAGCCGGCGGGCTGCTCCATCATCTGGGCAAAGTCGACCAGGTTGGTGTGCTTGAGGTCGCGGGCGACGGTGGGGATGGCGAGCAGCTCCTTCAGCTCGGGCGGCTCCTCGATGCCCTTGGTGTTGGCGGCGAAGCTGATGATGACCGTGTCCTTGAAGTTGGCGGGCTCGTAGTTCCAGAGCACAATGTAGGAGCTGTTGGGGCTGGCCTCGGAGCCGTCGGTAAAGTGCTTCATGGAGGCAATGTGGGCGGCGTTGTTCTCGGGTGTGGGCGTGGACACGAGCATGCCGCCCCAGAGGCCTTCCCAGGGCAGGATCTTGACGTCGAAGCGGGTGACGATGCCGTAGTTGCCGCCACTGGAGCCCTTGAGGGCGCGCCACAGGTCGGCGTACTCATTGTCCTGGCGGGCCTCGACGACGCGGCCGTCGGCCAGGACGACCTCCATGGCCAGCACCTGGTCGCAGCCGAAGCCGACGCGCGGCACGTACCACGAGATGCCGCCGCCGGTCAGCAGGCCGGCCACGCCGACCGAGGCCGTGCGGCCGCCGGCAATGGCCACGCCGGTCGGCGCAATGTCGGCGTAGGCCTCGCTCCAGCGCGTGCCCGGCAGCAGCGACACCACGCCGCGGTCCGCGTGCACCGTGGCGCCGTGCATGTGCACGCCCAGGTCCACCAGCACGCCGCCGTCCGTGTTGCTGGCGCCCCAGGTGACGTGGCCGCCGCTGCGCACCGCAAAGGGGCAGTCCGGCACCGCCGCCAGCGCCTTGACCACCGCCACCACGTCGGCCGTGTTGCGCGGCTGCACGATAAAGTGCGGCTTCTTCTGCGCCGACAGCGACCAGAACGACGACACCCGCGCCGTGTACTGCTCCGAGCCCGCCGGCGCCACCAGCTCGCTCAGCCCGGCCTGGGCCAGCCCGGCAAGCGCTGCCTCGGCGGCAGCAGCGGTAGCAGCGGCAGCGGTGGGTTCGGTAGCCATGACTA
Organism: Graphilbum cf. rectangulosporium; assembly: GCA_019925645.1. Lineage (NCBI taxonomy): Eukaryota > Fungi > Ascomycota > Sordariomycetes > Ophiostomatales > Ophiostomataceae > Graphilbum > Graphilbum cf. rectangulosporium. The sequence continues at coordinate 49,395 of JADHKI010000093.1, forward strand.
GAGAGGGGGGAGAAACTAGAAAAATAGCAAGGGGAACACGAGAAAATGGTAGGGCAGGTCGGCAAGAGATGGGATAACTAAGAGGCGTGATGGAAAAAATCAAGTACACACGAGAATGGGAAAATAAAAGTTATACACGAGGGGGGGAACCTACGACGGCTTTTATACGCAGTGCAAAGTGCAATGCAGCCCATACACCGTTGTACAGGTCACAAGGTACTTGTTACGTTGATAATAGAGCACCAGATATACAAGTACATGCATCCGACGTGGCAAAGCAATGTAACGGCCAGGGACGGATCCTGGCTCCTCCCCCCCCCCCCCCCCTCCGCGGATCCAGGAAGAATTCCGGGCGGTCCGCAGACAGGGGGGTGACGACAGGACAGAGGAGGGGAGAAAGAAAGGAATACGTCGTAGGCCGTGTCCAAGGGACGGAATTACTCCGTAAGCTAAGCTCGAGAGCGCTCCGCTTGGCAGCCATGACCGGTTCGAGTCAGGGGCATCCGGCAGAGCGTTGCATCGGCTGAAACGGTGTGGTCGCCAAGCAGTACCGGTTTGTCGCCCAGAACGGCGGAGTTTGGGCCTCGAGGCTGGGCCGGACGGATGACAGGCGTACATTGCAGACCGGGCGGGTGACGATCTCTCTCCTGAGGGCAAAAAGTCAAAACCGCGCAGCAAGCCGGGACTTGGAGATTTTTCCCTCGCTCTTCATCTCAGACTTTGCAAGACTCGTCCCGGCATCCCCTTCTCGTTCCTTCCCGGGCGCCTCGCATCCTCTCGCTCCTTCCTCGCATCCGCTCGCTCCTTCCCGGGCGCCTCGCATCCTCTCTCGCCTCCTTCCTCCCAGGGCGGCCCGGCTCGGCTTCTTCTTCCAGGGCTCGGCTTTCTTCTCGCCCACCATGTCCCTATACACCACGCCCGAGGGCCAGCTCACGCTGCTGGCGCCGCCCGACGGCTACGTCGTCGACTTTGACCACCCGCAGCGCCAGTACATCCAGCCCATCTACTATGCCTCGGGCGTGCTCTTTGTCCTGTCGCTGCTCTTCATGGCGCAGCGCATCTATACGAGCGCCTTCCTCATGCGCAAATTCTTCATCGAGGACGCGCTGCTGGTGATTTCATGGGTGAGTAAAGAGTTGGCCTCGGCCGAGAAAGAAATAAAAAAAAAGAAGAAAAAAAGAAAAGAAAAAAAGAGAAAAAAAGAAAAAAAAAGAAAAAAAACGAAAAGTTCATCTGCTGACAGCCAGCTCCTCATCATCTTGGAAAACGCGCTCATCCTGCGTAAGTCAAAGAGTCCTGATCTCTGATCTCCCCGCGCTCTTCTGACCTCCCGCAGGCACTGCCTGGAACGGCACGATTGGCACGCACGCCTGGGAAATGGTGCTGGACAAGTTCCTGCACTTTTCCTTCAACTTTTACCCCATGCCCATCATCTACCCGCTCTGCATCGGCTTTGCCAAGTCCAGTCTGCTCGCCTTTTACCTGCGGCTCAACCCCAGCCGCAACTTCAAGATCGCCGTCGCCTTTGGCCTCTTCTTCGTCATCGGCTCCAGCGTCGGCCTGACCCTGGCCACGGCCTTTCCCTGCCGCCCGCTGCGCCTGTCCTGGGACCCCCTGGTCGCCGGCACCTGCATCAACCGCGCCGCCACCTACAAGGCCACCGCCGCCCTCGGCCTCATTGCCGATGTCTACATCATCGTCCTGCCCGTCCCCACCGTCTACGGCCTGTACATGCCGCTGCAGCAAAAGATTGGTCTCGTCGTCATCTTTGGCGTCGGTGTGTTGTAAGTCAGAAGCAGACCGAGCTCGCCAGACTGGAAGCAGGAGCTCGCCAGACGGGAAGCAGACCGAGCTCGAGCTGACCCCTTAGAACCATTGTCACCTCCATCCTGCGCCTCTCCGTCATCATCGACGAGCTGAGCAACGCCGATGTCCCCTGGGGCGCCGCGCCCACGGCTTTTTGGCTGTACGTACTGGCTTCTCTTCGCCGACCCTGACCCTGACCCTGACCTTGACCCTGACGCTGACCCCTAGCATCATTGAGGCCTACCTCATGGTCGTCTGCGCCACGCTGACCAGCCTGCGTCGCTTCTTCAAGCACATTGCGCCCAAGCTGATCGGCGAGCGCTCCAGCGGCAGCAACAGCGCCTCCAACAAGCAAAAGAGCTCCGACCTGGTCACCTTTGGCGGCACCAACCTCAAGTACCAGAAATTCTCCCGCAGCGCCGGCGGCGGCCGCCGCGACAACGACGACGGCAACGGCGAACAGAGCTACGGCCTCCAGAACCTGGTCGTGTCCCGCGTCGACCGCGGCGACGCCGACGCCGACGCCGACACCGACGACCACGGCTCCAAGGAGGAGGGCCGCACCAGCGGCGACGGCGGCAGCCAAAAGGGCATCCTGCAGACGCACACCACCATTGTCACCTACGAGCAGCGCAACGCGCCAGAGCGATGATGCCCTTGTGTGCCCGTTCCATTGTGTGCCCGCTCCATTGTGTGTCCGTTGGAACCAACCCCCCCCCTTTTCTTTTGCACCTTTAGCGTTTGATGCTTTTGGCCCTTTTTTTCATTTATATGGCGTGACTATAAAGCGGCTGGCCGCCCAGCAAGGCGCTGCCTGTAGGATACAAGGCGTTTGGAAGAAGAAAAAAAAATGTATATATATATAACACCCATCTTTTTTTTTTCTCGGTTTAATTGGATATCTCGGAGGTGGTGGCGAGACTTGATTGTACAATCTGCAGCTGTTCTCTGCCCTGCTATGCTGCGCAACGAACATATCCATAGCCACTATTGTTTCTTGTCCGCCTCGTCGTTTTCCACCAAGGCTTCCAGGATATTCTTGCCTTCCTGGATGTCGTCGAGTTCGTACGGCTTCAGACCGAACGAGTGCATGAAGTTAGTCCAGCCGGAGTAAGACTGGACGATCTCACGCTCGGCCGGGCTCAGAGGGGGCTCTGCTTGGATCAGCCTCCATCTTTGCACACAGCGCATCGGGAGACTTACGGAGAGCATCTGTGGAAGGCATCTTGGAGGATACGAATCAAAGGATACGAATCGAGTATTATAGTTGGGGGCGGACGTGGATTGAACGTTGGAGACAGAACAGAATGACAGAGAACAGAATGGAGTGGAGGGAGAAGAAGGAGAAGGGAGGGGATAGCAGGGAAAGCAGGGAGAGTGTCGGGAGAGTAGGGAGAGTCGGCGAGGCGGAAGAAATGGGGGGGGGGTAAGGTGGGTCCGGGTTAGCACTGAAGCGAGGAGACGGCTTCTTTCTTGGCCCGACTAGTGTGCCTCTGCGGCCGCGCGGTCAAAGCGGGCAAAGGACCGGAAGCCCTCGAGGAAGCAGGACGCGAGCCAGAGAAGGCCGTCGCGGCCCAGCGGCGGCATATGGTGGGGGCCCAGGCGGGTGCGCGCAAACCACCAGACCTCGGACGCGTGGATGGCCAGAAAGGGCGCCGCAATGGCCTGCACGACGCGCCGGAAGCCGTCGGCGCCGCCGGGGAGGCCGAGGGTGCCGGACCAGACGGCGGCGGCGGCCCGGTCGTGGCCGGAGAAGACGAGCGCGGCCTGGAAGAGGTACAGCAGCACGCCGCCGAGGAGGACCAGGTCGAGGCCGGCGGGCGGGCGGAAGGGCACGGCCCGGGCCGGGGGGGCCGACGACGACGACGACGGCGTAGATGACGCCGCCGCCGCCGCCACCGCCGTCTCCTTGTCGCCGCCGTGCTCCTCCGGCAGCGGCACGCCCAGGGCGGTGCGGGCCTCGAGGGCCATGGCGACGAGGCGCGTGCGGCGCTCGGCCCAGGCGGCCATGGGCGGCGCAATGGGCACGGTGTGCACGGCGCCGGAGCGGGCGGTGCGGATGCGCACCGACGCCAGGTCCATGTCGACCATCTCGGGCTCGCCGGCGGCCGCCAGCTGCGCCTCCGAGAGGCCGTTGAAGTGCCGCAGGTAGAGCCCGAGGTCGAGGCGGTGGTCCGCGTTCATGTGCCGCAGCACCGCCTGTTTGGATTTGTCGTCCGCCATGGGAGAGGAGACGGGGGGGAGGAGACGGGGGGAGAGGAGAAAGGATGAATAAAGGAGGAAGAAGGGGAGAGAAAGACGACGGAAGAGGAAGACGACGGAAGAGGAAGACGACGGAAGAGGAAAGCAGAAGACGACGGACGAGGAAAGCAGACGACCAAGAGCAAGAAGACGACGGAAGAGAACAAAGGAATAAGAAATGAACGGAGCAGGAGAAGAGCCGGAGTTGCTGCCTCTGTTCCTCCGAGTGAGGTGCGTAAACGGGCGTAAGAGCGGTCGGAAAAGAAGCCGAAAATGAGTCGACTGCAGCTGCACGTGACTTTTCTTTGGGGAAAGAGCCACGGAGAGTGCCTTCTTTCTGGGTACCGGGGCAGTCAGCAGACTCTGTGTTTTTGGCTCTTTTTTTTGACTCTGTGTTTCTGACTCTTGTGTTTTCTCTTGTGTTGCTGAAATCTGTCTTCTTGATGCTTTGACCATCTCCTGGTGCGCGACGCGATGCGCGTGCGATGCTGTGCCACCACTATAATCCGCTATACGCCCGGCCTCGACAGCTCCCACGACAGGTCTCCGATCCCGGCCTCGACAGCTCCACGGCTCCCGCGACAGGGCTCCCGGCTTCCCGGGGCCCGACAGCTCGTCTGGCCATGCGCAGCGGAGCCGGCGCGGGCGCGGGCGGCCCAGCGATGCTGCTGCGCCAGCGCGCGGATGGCCGGCAGGCTCGTCACCATGACAGACACGGACACCTCGAGGCCGGACCAGATGAGGCTGTCGGTGTTGTCCCAGGTGGGGTTGCCGGCGGCCTGGTCGTCGACGCCGCCGGCGCGCACGAGGAAGCGCAGGCGCACGCAGCTGGTGGCCAGCACAAAGACGCCCAGGCCGAACATGGCCACGGCCGTGGCGGCGGCGGCGCGCGGGAGCCGCAGGGCGTGCACCAGCGGCAGCGGCAGCAGCAGGATGACCACGTCCTGCGCGATGCTGCACGAGGCCGCCGCGTAGGCGAGCGCGTCGACGTCGAGGCAGGCCATGGGCGGCGGCGGCGGCGGCGGCGGCGTGGTGCCCGCCCAGACCCCCCAGACCCGCCAGATGCCCGGCACCGGCCAGCACTGGAAGACGGTGAGCAGCAGAAAGACGAGCCCGGCCGCGGCCACCCAGGCCATGACGAGCACCGTGAGCGCGCGCAGCCGCCGCGCCGCCGCGGGCGCCGCCGCCGGCACCGGCAGCGAGAACACGCGCAGGTACGTGCACAGCAGCGACAGCTTGGCCGCGGCCAGCATGGCCAGGTACAGCGTCTCGTCAATGTAAAACGCCTGCCGCCAGGTTAGCAGGAACCCATCACCCGCAAGCCGCAAGACACGCAAGCAGACTCACTCGCATGGCCAGAACCACGCGTTCTGGCGGCACCGTCCAGACGTCCACGCCGAAGCCGACGACCGAGGCTGCAGATGTCAGCTGGGAACGAGCCAGCCAGGACAGCGTCATTGCCCGACAGCACCTGCTTACCATATTGCCCGACGACGAGAAAGGCCACAAACAACGGCTGGAAGCTCGTCAGCCGCACGTCGCCAGCACGCCCGCACCAACACGCAAACCCCACAAGCACCCACCGTCATGCCCAGGGCCACGCGGTCGTCCCAGCCCCAGCGGTCGGCCAGCCGCCACCGCGCATACAGCCGCAGGACCAGGAACAGCAGCGCCGGCCCCTGGATGGCAAAGAGCGCCAGCAGGCTGCCCTTGCGCGAGCGGCGCGGCCACTGCGGGCAGAGGCCGGCCAGCAGCCGGAGCGAGGCTGCCTCCCTGTCAGCGGGGTCCCACGCAGATGCCCTCTGGCAGACATGGCCCAGCATCCCAGCATCACCTACCGAGAGCGTCGGCGGGAGAGCACTGCGCGAGCAGGCAGGTCTGCAGACGCTGGCTGGCCGGAGAGGCGGTACGCGCCGGCGCCGCGGCGGCCGGGCTGGCGGGCAGGCCGGCGGCGGCCGGCGGGCGCAAGGCCTGGCACAGACAGGACACGGAGGCGTTGGTGGCCGCGCCGCTGCTGCCGCATCCGCTGTCCGTCTGGGCCAGACACGACATCTGGAGGGAGTCAGCGTCAGCGGCCACACAAACAAGAGCAAACAAACAAGAGCAAACAAACAAGAGCAAACACGACCAAAAAGAGTCGCACACGCACACTGCATGCCGGCAGGCCGGGCGGCGCGGCCAGGATGCGGGCCGGCGCAGACCAGAGCAAGAGGGCGACAAGATGCATGGCGTTGCTTGGGGATCGACGCCGAGGCGCAAAGGCTCGCTGCCGTCTTTATGGGCGGCAAGACGGCGGCGCTTCACCGGCGGTGCTACCGGTGACGGCGTGACGGCGTGACGACGTCGCTGCGTCGCTGCGTCACTGCTGTCACACTAAACGGACACGACTGATGACACTAGATATCTCTACCTGACCAGCCAAGCGGAATGAAAAGTCGTGTAGTCGTCCAAGATCTCCTGTTGCGGGGGGGGGGGGGGGGGGGGGGGGGGGGGGGGGGGGGGGGGGGGGGGGGGGGGGGGGGGGGCGGCGGGGGGGGGGGGGGGGGGGGGGGGGGGGGGGGGGGGGGGGGGGGGGGGGGGGGGGGGGGGGGGGGGGGGGGGGGGGGGGGGGGGGGGGGGGGGGGGGGGGGGGGGGGG
>JADHKI010000094.1:0-54452 GCA_019925645.1 Graphilbum cf. rectangulosporium
CCCCCCCCCCCCCCCCCCCCCCCCCCCCCCCCCCCCCCCCCCCCCCCCCCCCCCCCCCCCCCCCCCCCCCCCCCCCCCCCCCCCCCCCCCCCCCCCCCCCCCCCCGCCCCCGCCCCCCCCCCCCCCCCCCCCCCCCCCCCCCCCCCCCCCCCCCCCCCCCCCCCCGATGGACCGACTCCGCCGGCAGCAGCAGCAGGGACAAGGGAAGGACGTCAGCCGCTTTTCAGCAACGGCAGCTGGGAACGCACAGACTCCCGTAAGAGATTTCCCGACTGAGCAGAGGGTTGTGTGGCAGGCCAGCGAGAGCCGGTGGCTCGTAAAGCCCACCACAGAGGCGAAAACCCACCGAAGCCGGAGAATATGGGGCCAAACCGTCTGCCCTTTTGCATATAGAATCAGAGCTAGAACTGCGGCCCTCGGCTTAGGGTCTCCACCGCGCGGCGACATGGGCTACTATGGGCACGTGGCTGCTGCTCAATGGATGGAGCGTCTGCCAGGAAAAGGAGGCAGGCGTTTGGGGGGGGGGGGGGGGACCCTGTCTGAAAAGAAGGGGCTCGAGGCCGCCAGGGGTATGCCAAGTTTGGGAGGCTGGAGGAAGCAGACATGGAAAGCAGGAACTGGCTGGGGCTGCAGCAAAGAAAGCTAGTATTTATCAATCAAGACAAGAGACGCCGCAGGGCCCGGCCGGGCTCGTCCGTCCTCCCTCGGCCACCGCCACAGACGTGTGATGCGGCTGACTCTGAACGAATGAACGAGTCGAACGAAGTCGAACCAAGGCAAAGAAACAAGAAGCAAAGAACAAAGACCGAAAGGAAGAAAACAAGAGAAAACAAGAACAATGAACAGAACAAGAACGAGATCACGGCATCACAAACTTGGCCGCGTCTGAAAAGTTGCCGACAAAGGGACCGCTGTTGTCGGCGCTGGCGGGCCGCGAGCTGCTCGGCCCGTCGGCGGCGGCGTCCTCGGGGTCGAAGAAGCCCTCGATCTGGGCGTCGGCGTCCGTGTCCTCGGCCCCGGACAGCTTGGACAGCAGGTTCTGGTACTGCGTGAGGCGGTCGTTGGGGATGCCGAGCGGGTGAAAGGGCGCCGGCATGCTGCCCAGGCCCGTGTTGTACGGCGTGATCTCAAAGACGTCGACCATGTTGCTAGAGTCGCTGTCAGCCCGCCGTCATGCGCGCCGATTCGGCCGGGCCGGCCATTCCGGGCCATCTCGGGCCACCCTCCGGGCCACCCTCCGGACACCCTCCGAGTCCTCCGGCGACCACCCCCTCTCCGGGTCAGCACCCGGGTCAGCACCTACTCTGATGTGCGGGCTACCACGCCCTGCAGAGCCTCGTATTCGCGCTGCACGTCCTGAGCATTTTCCGGGCTGTTGAGCGTGGCCTCGCCAAAACTGCCATAGTGCACCCCGTCGGGGTCGTCGCCGAAAAGCAGCCGCGATTGCTCGTCCTGTCGCGTTAGCTCCCGCTGCCGCTGCCGCTGCCGCTGCCGCTGCCCACAGAGACAGAAGACGCACCTCGTAAACGCTGTCGCGCCGCGCGCCGAGGCAGGATTGGCAGTTGCCCATGTTTGTCCGTAAAAAGCGGCACGCACGTCCACCAATCAATCACCATCTATCGGTCCGGGTCAGTGGTTGAGCGGCGGAGCGTCCGGCAAGTCTGGCCATTGGGATCGGGGGGGGGGAGGCGGCGGCGGCAGATACGGATGGCGAGACGGCGTTGGTGATCTGAGCTTCGTGACGAGATGTAAGTACTCCGTATCTCAGCTTAGAAGGAGATGCCGGATAAACCACGGGCCGAAGCCCCGTTTTTCAATAGGGGCGGCAGCGGAACCATGTATCGCCGCAGGGCGCAGTTGTGGCGCTTCCAGCCGCGACGCGGCGCGTATGTGTAGCGGCGTACGTACAGTGTGCGCACGGTGCCGCGCGACCAAGGCAGCGGCCGTTGGGCAGATGCAGCAGGAACGCCCCGACGGCGCTGCCCAAGACAGAAGGAGCAGGCGCGTGGTTTCCTTCTAAGCATACCTGTACGGAGTAAGTAGGATACATACACACACACACACATGCGTGACTGCGGCCTGTTGGGAGCGCAGCGTCTGGCGCGGCACGTGAGCACGTCCCACTACCAGGAGGGGAAACGGGTCATTGGGCACTAGAACACAGGGCGTCTGGTCCGCTAAGATTTTCATCTCACAGCAGGCGCCCTCTCCCGCTTCCCAAACGAACGAGTTTCTGACCGATCCGGCCACCGTCTTCGCTTCGCGACCTCACCACCACTCGCCCGCCCGACACGACCGTCTGCTGTCGGAGGCCTGATCACACACGTCTTTGCTCTGCCCTGTGCTGTTGCCTGCGTCGACGGCGTGCGTGTTAGATCCGGCCGCTGTTTGTTTTTTTTTTTTCCTCTATTTTCTCCTTCTTTTTTTCTCTTTTTGCCGATTTGGCTGCTGGCAAAAAAGTGGCGTTTTCCACTCGTCTCTGCCCATTCCATCCCGCTCTCCTTTCCGTCCTGTTTCGATCGCTCGTCCTGTCGTGCCGCCTTGTCCGCCGTGCCGCCCGTCTGCCGCCCGTCTGCCGGCCGTGTCCTGCCGGCTCTGCCGCCCGTCTCCCGCCCACAGCAGCATGATCGCCAGGAACGTCGGGCCGCCATAGAAAGTGAACGTGGGCTGCGTGGCTTTTCGTTTTTTGTCGGCCTCCCCATCTCCGGGTCTCGGGCGCCCGCACGCGTCGTCCCCGACCTCATTCCTGTTTTCCATCTCCACGCTTGACTGTTGTCATCGACCTGCGTTCGGCCGACTTCCATCCAGCCCGCACGATCGTTGCTGCCTCTCTTCTCGCTTCCTCTTCTCGCTTTCTTCTCGCTTTCTCTCTCTCACACACACACTCACTCTCTCTCTCTCTTTCTCTCTCATTCTCTCTCTCCCTCTCCTATCTCTCCCTCTCTCTTTCTCTCCCTACTCTCCCTCTCCCCTTCTCTCCCTCTCTCTCTCTCACACACACACACAATACTCTCCCTCCCTCTCCCTCCCTCTCCCTCCCTCTCCCCCCCCCTCCACCATGAGCACTCCGCCGGCCCAAAAGACCACCGAGGTCTGCCGGCCCCGATCCAGCCAAACCATGTCCGTCAGCTGGAACGACGGCTCCGACGTCACCACCCCTCCCCGGGGCTCGCGGCTGCAGTTCGAAGTGGCCGAGTGCGTCGAGACCAAGACGGTCACGACAACCACGACCACCAAGCGATCATACCCACCCCTGTACATCCGCGAGCCGCGTCCGCTCCAGTCCCTCGACTCCAAGGAGTACCCCCTGGCCACGAAGCCGACCCCCCCGGAACTGTCCCACTTCACCATTGGTCTGGACGATGCCGCCGCTTCCGGCGACGCCTGGGCGTCGTTTGACAGCATTGCCAGCGCGCCCGCCCCTGGCCGCGGGAAGCACGACGCCCCGGCCGCCGCGCCCCAACAACAGCCGCACCGCCTGCGACGCGGAGCCCGCGGCAGCGCGCCCGTCCGCGTGAAGCCGGATGCCAGCCTCAGCTTCGACAGCCTCGACACCTCTCCGCGCCACGCCCTCCAGACATCCGTCGACGGCTCCTTTAGGCGGGCCACACGCGCCAGCTCGCTGTCGGCATCGCCGGGCCGCAAATCGCTGCGTTCGGCCGCCGCCGCCGACATTCCACACGCACTCTCGGACAGGCTGCGGCGCGCCGTCGCCAGCACCAGCAAAAAGGACAGCAAGGACGGCAAGGACAACAACGGCAAGGACAGTAAGGACAGCAACGGAAAGGACAGCAACGGCAAGGACAAGGACGCCGCCTCCGAGAGACCCCCCCCCCGGACGGCGCAGCCCGGCTACCTGGCCACGCCAGACGTTTCCATGGCCATGGCGGTTCAGCCGGCCCGCAGCTCGCGCCTCCGCCCGTTCCGCCTGGACCAGGCCGGCGACGCGGCAGACGCCGGAGCACCCGCACCCGCTCCCCTCCCGGCCAGCGGCCAGTCTGCCTTTCTTTACGACGCAGCCAGCCCCACCGGCAGCGATTCCCACACCATCTTCACCAACAGCGTGGCCACACCGCCCATCCTGGACGCCGACGGCGAGCCCTTTCACGCTGACGCCGACGAGTCCCTGCAGGACACGGCGCGGGCGCTGCACTCGCGCGTGCTGGGAAGCGCAGGCATGCTCGACGCCAGCCTGCCCAGCCCTCGCCTGTCGCCCACGCTGTCGGCCGCCCACCCGCTGCCGGCCTCGCCAGACGACGACCCGGACGAGCTGGACGAGAGCCCCTTTTCGCGCCAGCTCACGCGGCAGGACCATGTCTGGAGGACGTCCCAGTCGACGGCGGACGGGGAAGAGAGCCACGGCAGCGGCAGCGGCGGCGGCGTGCTGCCCACGCCGGCGAGATCGACGTTTCTCGAGACGCGGTCGCTGCTGGAGCGCTTCGACGCCCTGCCCAACGAGATGCAGACGTTTATGATGTACCAGTTCCTGCGCAGATGCACGCGCAAGACCCTGCACATGGTGGCGGACGTGGTCAACCCGGCGCTCAAGTGCGATTTCCTCAAGCAGCTGCCGCTCGAGCTCAGCTTCCACATCCTGAGCTACCTCGACTACCGCGACCTGTGCCGCGCGGCACAGGTGTCCAAGCACTGGCGCGACATTGTCGACAGCAACGAGACCGGCTGGAAAGAGCTCTTTGACCGCGACGGATTCCAGCTGCCGCTGGGCGAGCTGCAGCGGGCCATCCAGCAGGGCTGGGGCTGGCAGGACCCCGTCGGCCCCGAAGGCTGCGAGATCGACCTGAGCATGCGCAACCGCATGTCCTCGTCCGAGAGCGAGCTGCTGCGCGCGTCCAAGGCAGCGACGGCGGTGGCGGCGGGGATGGCGGGGATGGCGGGGATGGCGGGGACGGTGGCGGCAGCAGCAGCATCATCAGCAGCAGCAGCAGCAGCAGCAGCAGCATCATCATCGTCATCATCATCATCAGCAGCAGCTGCAGCGGCGGCGGCGGCGGCAGCGGCAGCGGCTGCGGCTGCGGGAGAAACGACGCCGCCGCGCATCCGCACGTCGAAGCGCAAGCGGGGCATTGCCGCCTTTCCCAGCGCCGACCGCTCCAAGCGGCGGGCGGCGCAGCTGCTGTCGGATCACGACAGGGCGCTGCAGGGGTGGCCGGCAGGGTCGGGGTCGGGGTCGGGATCGTCGTCAGCGGCGGCGGCGGCGGCGGTGCTGTACAAGGCGGACGGCCCGATCTCGGCGGCCAACGCGGCGGCGGCGGCGGTGCCGGACCCGCAGATCGGGGTGGCGAGCGTGCGCAAGCTGCACCTGTTCAAGTCGCTGTACCGGCGGCACCACATGATCCGGCAGAGCTGGACGAGCGGCAAGGTCAAGCCGGGACACGTGGCGTTCACGGCGCACCCGCGGCACGTGATCACGTGCCTGCAGTTTGACGACGACAAGATCATCACGGGCAGCGACGACACGCTGATCCACGTGTACGAGACCAAGACGGGCAAGCTGCTCAAGAAGCTCGAGGGCCACGAGGGCGGCGTGTGGGCGCTGCAGTACGAGGGCAACGTGCTGGTGTCGGGCAGCACGGACCGGTCGGTGCGGGTGTGGGACATTGAAAAGGGGCGGTGCACGCAAATCTTTTACGGGCACACGTCGACGGTGCGCTGCCTGCAGATCCTGATGCCGTCGGCGACGGGGCAGTACCAGGACGGCAAGGCGGTGATGATGCCGCCGAAGCCGCTGGTGATCACGGGCTCGCGCGACAACCAGCTGCGCGTGTGGCGGCTGCCGGAGCCGGGGTCGCGGCGCTACATCCAGACGGGCCCGCCGGCCAACGACTCGGAGTGCCCGTACTTTATCCGCATCCTGTCGGGGCACACGAGCTCGGTGCGGTCGATTGCCGCGCACGGCGACGTGCTGGTGTCGGGCAGCTACGACAGCACGGTGCGCGTGTGGCGCATCAGCACCGGCGAGGCGCTGCACGTGCTGCACGGGCACACCCAGCGCGTGTACAGCGTGGTGCTGGACACGAAGCGCAACCGCTGCATCTCCGGCTCCATGGACTCGCTGGTCAAGATCTGGGACCTGGCCACGGGCTCGTGCCTGCACACGCTCGAGGGCCACGCGCTGCTGGTCGGCCTGCTGGACCTGCGCGAGGAGAAGCTGGTCTCGGCCGCCGCCGACAGCACGCTGCGCGTGTGGGATCCCGAGACGGGGCGCTGCAAGAGCACCCTGACCGCGCACACGGGCGCCATCACCTGTTTCCAGCACGACGGCCGCAAGGTCATCTCGGGCAGCGAGAAGACGGTCAAGATGTGGGACATTCAGACCGGCGAGTGCATCCAGGACCTGCTGACCGACCTCACCGGCGTCTGGCAGGTCAAGTTTGACAGCCGCCGCTGCGTCGCCGCCGTCCAGCGCGACAACCTGACCTATGTGGAGGTGAGCTCGTCTTTTTTTGTTTGTGCCTGGGCCTGTGCCTGTGCTGACCCCCAGATCCTTGACTTTGGCGCTGTGCGCGACGGCAAACCCCCCGAGGAGCTCGGCAAGCGTATCCTGCTCAACGCCCCCGAGGTCCAGGCGCTCATTGAGGAGGACGCGTGAGGTGTCGGATCGGCGATGCGTTTTACGCGATTTCGGAAATGCGGCTATTCTACGGGTATTTTGCGCCTGTTTTCGGGTATTTTGCGCCTGTTTGCGGGTATTTTACGCCTTCTTCCAGCGCATGCGCATTATACGCCCGTTCATGGCTGTCTCCTTTTATCTTTAGCCTCAACTTGGGCCTTCAGGCCTCGGTTCAGGCCATCTTTAGCCTCATTCAGGCCTCGGGCCTTTTCGAACCCTCTGGGTTGTCTTTTCATGATGGTTGGATAGCGCTGTTGTAATGGTGTTATGTAGTTGGTCTCGGAGATGGGACTCTTATCTGGTGTTATGGTAGCTATAACGAGTAACGCATCTCAACCTGCAGTGTACATGTCATAGTATCAGTCCAGAACAGCTCGTCCAGAATACAGCTTCCGAGTACATCACAGCTCCTAGTACACCACAGCTCCTAGTACACCACATTCCTATGCACCACAGCTCCAGTCGTATACAGCTCCAACGTACAGGTCCGGCAAAGTGATGCACACTCTACACTCCAGACACACCCTCCAGCAGGTCCGGCAAAGTGATGCACACTCTACACTCCAGACACACCCTCCAGCAGGTCCTCTGGCGGCTGGACGCGGTTCTCCAGCCGCTCAATAGACTCAATCGTCAGCTGGAAGCGGTGCAGGTCTTCCTTGAGGGCGCGGCGGCGGTCGCTGGTGGCGCTGTCCTCCTCCATGAGGTCGACAAATGTTTGGGCGGCTAGAGTTGTCAGGAAAGTCGTTGAAGAAAAGAAGAAAAGCGTAGAGTAGAAAAGAAAAAAACGGCAAGAAGAAAATGTAGAAACAAAAAACAAAAACTCACTGGACCCGTCAGACACGCGCAGCTTCTTGTCGAGATACATCTTGGACAGATCGTCAACCACGTCGGCCAGCAGGCCGGACATGAGGTGCATGGCGCAGACGTCGACGAAGCGGGCACAGGCGGTCAGGTAGTAGGCCCGCACCTTTGCGCACACCTGCAGCTCCTTCTCGTAGGGGTCGGGCCCGAGCTTGGCCATTTCCTGGGCGGTGCGGGCCTCCTCCTTGAGCAGGTCCTCCTTGGCCATGGTCTCCCAGGGCTGCGGCGGAGGGCGCTCGGCTGCGGCGCCGCCGGGGCCGCCGCCGGGGCCGACGCGGTCGCCGAGGTGCGCGATCATGCGGTGGTGGTGGCGGTGGCGGGCGAGCGTCTTGAGCTCGGCGTGCTCGTGGTGCAGCAGGCGGTCCTTGTCGAGGGTGAAGAACTTGCGGCTCTCGAGCTGGTACTGCCGCAGCAGGGCCGCGTGGGCGGCCGCGACGCGCTCGGCCAGGTAGGTGCGCAGCAGGGCCGCGGCGCGGCGGAACACGCGGCGCTGGCGCAGGCTGCGGAAGGCGTCGGCCAGGATGTCGTGCAGCTTGGCGTCCAGCAGCTGGTGCGTCTGCGTGACCAGCTGCTGCAGCGGGCCCGTCCACGGCGCCACCGCCTCCATACACAGGAAGCTGTACACGTCCTCGGCCACGATGCCGGGCATGCCGGGCTTGCTCTTGGCGTTGATAATGTAGCGCACTTCCTGCAGCGAGCGCGAGCGGGGGCGCGGCGGAGGCGGACCGGCAAGCGGGAGTCGCAGTCTTTCTCCTGGCCCCGGCCCCGGCCCCGGCCCCGATCCGGATCCCGATCCGGGCCCCGATCCCAGCCCCGGGCTGTCGGCCCATTCCATCTTGACGCCGTCCACGCGCGGCCGCTTCGACGGGGTGACAAACATGCGGTCGGGCGCGACGCCTCCCCCTCCTCCGTCCCCCCCCCCCCCGAGGTACTCGTCGAGCGCGCGGCGGCGCGGCTCCGAGGCCGGCGGCAGGCTCTGGCGCGACGACGACGCGATCGAGTCGTTGTCGCCGGTCAGGTCGATGCGGCCGGCGCTGTCGACGCGCAGACCGCCGCCGGCCGCGTTGGCGGCGCCGTCGACCTTGACAATGTAGAGCGGCTTGAGGCCCTGGACGTCCTGCTGGAAACGGCGGCCAATCTCCTGCCAGAAAGGCGCCAGCGACGAGCCCTCGAGCGTGGCGCGCACCTGGATGCCGAACTCGGCCAGGCTGCGGCGCACCTCGAGCTCGGGGTTCTCGGGCACGTCGGGGATCTGCGCGAGGCCCTGGCGCACGTCCAGCAGCTTGGCCGCCACCTTTTCCTTGATCTGGGGGAGGCTGCAGAGATGATGAGCGCATGAAAAACAGAGCAGCAAAAGCGAGGCAAAAAGTGTGGCAAAGTAGTCACCTCTTGGCAAACTCGGTGCTCAGCTGCTGCGACATGAATGCAATCAGCCGGTTGACGCTGCAGCGGTGCTCAAACGGGCGGAAACATTCCTGCCACTCCTGGTTGCCGAGCCCCGGCAGGCGGTTGTTGAAAAAGGCCTCTTCAAAGGCGCCCTGGCGCTCGAGATCGTCGGCCGGCCGGGCCGGGTCCCCCCCCGCCCCCTGGGACAGGCTGCCGCCGTCGGGGGCCAGGCTGTCGACGGCCGTCGGGCGCGCGGTGATAAAGTAGCCGTGGCCGACGCGGTGCTGCTCGCCGCGCAGCATGGCCAGCCACTGGGCGGCGGCGTGCGGCCCCGGCGGCAGCAGGTCGGCCTTGGTCATGATGCCAATGGTGCGGCTCTGGGCCTTTTGCGCGCGGATAATGGAAAAGGTCGAGCTGGTCTCGGGGTCGGCGTTCATCGGCACGGCCCAGAGGATAATGGCCTGCTGGTGCGCCATGTACTTGGCCGTCAGGTTCTCCACCACCTTGACCAGGTACTGGTCCTCGTCGCGCTTGGCGCTGGTGAAGACGCCCGGCAGGTCGTAGAAGCTCAGGTCCGGCAGCCCGGGCGCCGGCGACGTGATGTCGAGCGCCACCGTGTTGGGGCTGAAGGCGGCCTCGTGTGCGTCGATGCCGTCGTCGAAGCCGGCCTCGGGCTCGGCTCCGTTTTGGTGTTCCTGCTGATGCTGGTGGTGGTGGTGGTGGTGCTGCTGCTGCTGCTGGTGCTGCTGCTGCTGTTGCTGCTGGTGCTGCTGCTGCTGCCACCGCCGCCGCTGCGCCCGCTTCCACACCTCGCCCGTGCCCGGCTTGAAGAGCGCGTGGCTGCGCCCCGGGTTCAGCGTGGCGATCTGGGCCCAGCGCAGCGTCTCCTCAATTGCAGCCGGGTCGTCAATGGTGGCAAACTCCTTGATCTCGCGGCGCTGCTCGAACCAGGGACCAAACGGGTTGGCCCGCGTCACGTTGGCCGGCGGCCGGTGCTGGTAGTCCTGCTGCAGCGTGACCCGGCACGACCAGGCGCTGCCCTGCGCCCCGGACAGCCGGATGTGCACCGGGCAGCGCGTGCAGGCGCCCTCGCTGCGCGGCAGGTACAGCCCCGAGAAGCTCGACATCAGGCTCGACTTGCCGGCCGACTGGTCGCCCACCAGCACCAGCTCCGGCAGGTTGGCCACGTGCTGGATGCCGAGCGACTGCAGCTCGGCCAGCGTGTCGTTGAGCTGCTTGACCTTGTCGCCAAAGGTGGTGAAGCCGTGGCTGACAAAGCTGCGGTTGACCGCCGCCGCCGCATCCACCGGGCCGCCGCCGACGCCGCCGACGCCGCCGACGCCGCCGACGCCGACACCGACGCCGACACCGCCGACGCCGCCGTTGTGCTGAAGCTCGTCGGCGGGCGGCGACTTAATGTTCCGGACCTCCATAAGAACCGGGTTCTCATCCTCGTCGTCGCCGCGGCTGAAGCCGCTCTCCGACGGGCCATGCCGTGCCGGCCGGGTTTCCAGACTGGCTGAGCTGGTGAGCGAAAAGACAAGAATGCCATCAGACTGCCGGGGTCATGACTTACGAGCACCCGATCGCGCAAAGCCGTTGCGCGAGCGTCCGCTGGACAGCGGCAACGACCGCCGCGGGACCGTCTCCGAGGACGAGCGGGTCTCTGAGGGAGACCGGCCTTCTCGCTTGACCGGCGAATCGACGTCCATCTCCGTTGCCATGGCCGCCAGACGAGAAATTGCGTGAGGTCTGTCCTTAGCCAGCCATGAGTTTTGGGAGGTTGAGATGTGAGGTTGAGATGCTTGAGATGCTTCTTGTGAGGTTGAGAACAGCGAACGGATACTGTCAAGCTACAAGGCGAATAGTTGACAGACGAGACAACGGCAGAGACAGACGAAACGACAGACGACGACAGACGACGACAGACGACGGAGACGAAGAGACAGACGAAGAGACGAGAGAGTGAAGTAAAACGACAGTGAAGCCCAAAGAGGAAAGCACGTAATTCCAGACGAGGCAGGAGCGCCTCTGTGCGGACTCGGCGTCGTGGTGAGACGTGTTAGTGCGGCCACACAAATGACTGCCAAATCTTAACAGCAACTACCGACGCGCCGAGCGGGCGGCGAGTCGCGAACGATCAAGTACACCGGCGCGGCGCAACGTATTTCCGACGAAAGTGCCCGCATAGGTGGGGCACACCGAGCATGTGGTAAAGTACAGAGGAAAGATACAGGTGGCATATCCGCAGCGCAGGTTAAAAAAAAAAAAAAAGACACACTGCAATCACCCCTCGACAAGACCCGCATCGAGACGACTCTCTGGCATTGTTGCAACAGCAAGATGTCGCTTCAGATTCCCCACCGTGACCGGCACGCCAACGGCGTGATCCCGGTGACCAAGGCCGTGATCCTCGTAAGTCGGTGAGCGGTGGAGGCGGGGGCGGCGGTGATGGACGCAAACTGACCACAGCAGGTGGGAGGCTCGTCGCGGGGCACGCGCTTCCGGCCGCTGTCGCTGGATGTTCCCAAGGTATGTGGGGGGAGGGGAGAAGGGGGGGTGAGAGGGGAGAAGAGAAGGGGAGGGAGAAGGGGGGGTGAGAGGGGAGAAGAGAAGGGGAGAGAGAAGAGGGGGCGGGAGGGGAGAAGAGGAGGGGGGGTGAAGGGGGGGTGAAGAAGAAGACTGTGAGGGAGAAGGGGACGAGAGGCAACAGAATGCGACTGACGTGCAGCCTCTCTTTGACGTGGCCGGGCACCCGATCCTGTGGCACTGCCTGACGGCGATTGAAAAGGTGCCGTCGATCCACGAGGTGTACCTGATCGGCTACTACGACGAGTCGGTGTTCCGCGACTTTATCAAGGAGGCCAGCAGCAGCTTTGCGGGGCTGTCGATCAAGTACCTGCGCGAGTACCAGGCGCTGGGCACGGCGGGCGGGCTGTACCACTTCCGCGACGCGATCCTCAAGGGGCGGCCGGAGCGGCTGTTTGTGCTCAACTCGGACGTGTGCTGCTCGTTCCCGCTGACGGAGATGCTGCGGCTGTTTACGGAAAAGGACGCGGAGGCGGTGATCCTGGGCACGCGCGTGAGCGAGGAGGCGGCCAGCAACTTTGGCTGCATCGTGTCGGACAGCCACACGCGCCGCGTGCTGCACTACGTGGAGAAGCCCGAGAGCCACATCTCGAACCTGATCAACTGCGGCGTCTACCTCTTCAGCACTGAGGCCATCTTCCCGTCCATCCGCAGCGCCATCAAGCGCCGCGCCGACCGCCCGTCGCGCCTGGTGTCGTACCCGTCGTCGGAGAACCTGGAGAGCAGCTACCTGGCCGGCGGCGGCGGCGGCGACGACGACGACGAAGACGCCGGCCAGAACGAGGTCATCCGCCTCGAGCAGGACATTCTGTCCGACATGGCCGACAGCAAGCAGTTTTTCGTGTACGAGACCAAGGACTTTTGGCGCCAGATCAAGACGGCCGGCTCGGCGGTGCCGGCCAACGCGCTGTACCTGCAAAAGG
Organism: Graphilbum cf. rectangulosporium; assembly: GCA_019925645.1. NCBI lineage: Eukaryota > Fungi > Ascomycota > Sordariomycetes > Ophiostomatales > Ophiostomataceae > Graphilbum > Graphilbum cf. rectangulosporium. The sequence continues at coordinate 12,394 of JADHKI010000094.1, forward strand.
CGTGGCAGAACAACTCGGCCGAGCTGGCGGCGCCCGGCCCCAACATCCTGCCGCCCGTCTTCATCCACCCGAGCGCGCACGTCGACCCATCGGCCAAGCTGGGGCCCAACGTGTCGATCGGGCCGCGCGTGGTTGTGGGCGCGGGCGCGCGCATCAAGGAGGCCATTGTGCTGGAGGACTCGGAGATCAAGCACGACGCCTGCGTGCTGTACGCCATCATTGGCTGGAACAGCCGCGTCGGCGCCTGGGCCCGCGTCGAGGGCACGCCCACGCCCGTCACCAGCCACAGCACCAGCATTGTTAAGAACGGCGTCAAGGTGCAGTCCATTACCATTCTCGGCAAGGAGTGCGGCGTCGGCGACGAGGTCCGCGTCCAGAACTGCGTTTGCCTGCCGTTTAAGGAGCTGAAGCGGGTAAGTTTGCGTGGTGTTTGGTTTGCGTGTGCGTGGTGTTTGGTTTGCGTGTTTGCGTGTTTGCGTGTTTGCGTGTTTGCGTGTTTGCGTGGTGTTTGCGTGTTTGCCTTTTTCGCTAACAGCCCAGGACGTCTCCAACGAAGTTATCATGTAGAGATGAGTCTTTGGCCTCTTCTGGGAGGCGATCTCGCTGTCTCTGTTGCTCAAGCTGTCTCGATCCAGTGTCCTGTTGCTCAAGCCGTCTCGTCAAGTGTCCTGTTGCTCAAGCCGTCTCGTCAAGTGTCTCTGTTCCCGACATAAGTCTCGACAAGCTGTCTCGAAGCTGTATCCAATCCCAATAAAGCGGTGTTAGCATGTACTCCGAACTCCCTGTTTCACCCAGCCACGCGCTATTGGCAGACGTACCGGTACCTGCCCCAGCCGGGGACGTTGGAGCGCGGACATGCCTGCCGCATGCGGCCAAGCGCACGTCTAGCGCCTGACACAGACCCCCGGCGGGGCTCCACCGGCGCACATGGCTCTCGTCGAGGAGTGATCGACACAGCCGCCAGTTGCGGGCGTGTGCGCGCGGATATGGCGGGTGTGCGTACCGGTACTTTTGCGCCGGGTACCTACTCCCGGGGAGGGGGGCTGCGTAGGGGGCGAAACGAGCAAATAGCCGCTTTTTTGCCTGTCGACGATCAGCGGCGATCGACGTGGTGATTTCCTCGCGTCACGTGACTGGAGTAAGAAGAAAACGATAAAGAAAAGATGAATATCCAAGACGAATAAACGACAGGGAACGAAAAGGAACGAAACACGATGCACGAACCAAACAGAGAACAGAACAGACAGAGAACAAAGACAAAGACAGCTAGCGACACTTATCCGAAAGCATACGATATCCGCGACTAGACCTAGTGCCAACGGACTGCAAGGGGGGGCTTAGATTCGAGGCAGATTGCCTAAGCCTTCCACGGCGGCGGTAGGCGTGATTTGGGCATGCAGGCCGTCTGGCGGCTGTGCAGCGCTGCAGAAGCTACGCGTTCAGCACTCTGGAGACCCGGGTGTGGCCCAGTTTCAGCCAAAATTGACTACCTGATGGCCAGCTACTCTACCCAATGTTTCCGACAGTCGACCAACCTCGCGCCATCCATGCCTTTTCTTTTCCGTCTTTTTCCCCTGACTCCGCGATGAAGGTACCCAAAAGACGAAAGTAAACCCAAAAAGACGAAAGTAAACCCAAAAAAGACGATGAAAAGTAAACCCAAAAAGACGATGAAAAGTAAACCCAAACAGAACCCCCAAAGACGACATATCCCACTCCCAACACCAAGTCCAGCCATTGTACTCCGCCCGCCACCGCCCCTACCGCCCGTCGTAGCTGTGGCAGCCGCGCTCGTGGCGCTTCATGTTGCTGCGCACGCTAAAGGCCTTGCCGCAGCCGGCGTGCGGGCACTTGAAGGGCTTCTCGCCCGTGTGCGAGTGGCTGTGGATGCGCAGCGAGCTGGGGCGCGAAAAGGCCTTGCTGCAGGTCGGGCAGATGTAGCGGTCCTGCGACGGCGGAAAGGCGCCGGCGGCCGAGGGCGGGATGTAGTGGTGGTGGTGCCACGGCGAGGGGGGGATGGAGAGAAAGGCCTGATGGTTAGTCTTGGGGGGGTTCTTCTTAGGGGGGGTTAGGGGGAGGGATTCTTCTCTCACCTGAGGCAGCGGCCGCTGGTAGGCGAGGCCGGGGTGCTGGGGCGGCGGCGTGGGCTGCATGGCGGAAAAGTAGGTTGGCGGCATGGAGGTGTAGGCCGGGCCGGAGGCGCCGGCGAAAGCGGGCGGCAGGCGCGGGTGCGGCAGGGTGTGCTGCGGCTGCTGCTGCTGCTGCTGCTGCTGCTGCTGCTGCTGCTGCTGTTGTTGTTGTTGTTGTTGTTGTTGTTGCTGCTGCTGTGGTGGCGGTGTGGCTTCAAAGTAGTAGTTGAGTGGTGCCGAGGCGGAGGCGGAGGCCGGAGCCGAAGCCGAGGCGGAAGCGGGCGCGGCCGGGTGGGATGTGGGCAGCTGGCTGGCGGGCTTGGTGGAGGGCGAGTCGTAGGCGGCAAAGGAGGCTTCGGAGGACATGGGCGGAGTCGGCGGCAGGCCGGAGGCTCGGGGGAGGGCGGCGTAGTGGGCGGAGCCGGGGCGGGTGTTGGGGCGCGTGCTGGGGCGCGTGCCGGGGTGAGATTGAGCTGATTGTTAGCGAGAGGCGAGGGAGAGGCGAGGGAGAGGCGAGGGAGAGGCGAGGGAGAGGCGAGGGAGAGGCGAGGAGAGGAGAGGGAGAGGCGAGGAGAGGAGAGGGAGAGGCGAGGAGAGGAGAGGGAGAGGCGAGGAGAGGAGAGGGGAGGAGGCGAGATAGAGGAGGCGGAGGCAGAGATGGAGGCGGAGATGGAGAGAAATGACCACAACAAGCACTCACTGAAAAACTCGCTAGATGGCTGGCGCTGCATCTGCTGCGCCTGTGTTGAGGTCTCGGAGGTGGGCGAGCCCTGGTCGGCGAGGTCGAGCAGGTTGGAGATGGACGGCAGGGAGCAGCGGGCGGCGTCGTCGAGCGGCGGCGACGGCGGGCCGTGGCTGAAGCCGTAGCCGGCGTATGGGCGTGCCAGCAGCGTTGCCATGGTGGGAGGGGAGTGGATGGAGGGAGAGGAGGGAGGGAGAGGAGGGAGTCGACGAGAGTCGATGAGAGTGGTTATGAAAAGACAGTTGAGGTCGAGTGGTTGATGAAAAGACAGTCGAGATGTCGAGTCGAGAGTCAGTCGAGACGACAGGATCGCAGATCGAGCTAAAACGCAGAGATGGCGGAAGGGGATCTATATGGGACCCGACTTGTTCTTCACAAAAGCCTGCAGAACGGCTAGCGCTCCCCGGCAGGGGCTTCTCTCCGGTCAGAGCCTAGTGGCCAACCGCTGCTGCTGGTGTGTCCCGCTGCGACGGCCGACGCAGCCCACAACGGTTGATCCTCTAGCAGGCGAGCGCGGCCGGCGGAGCATCTGTCACAAAATTGGGAGTGGGTCGCCCGAGGAGGCCGGGATGGGGATGATCGGCGGGCGATGATGGTGTTGCGGTGGGTGATGGATGTTGCGGTGGGCGTTGGGTGGTGGTGGACGAGCTGCGGTGGTGATGTGGACGAGTTGGACGAGTTGCGGTGCGTCGTATCCTTCTGCCGGCCCCGTGCCATCCGCGCTGGAGATGCCGATCGGCTCCGGGACGGTTTCAGCGCATGCCTTCCGCTCGAGTTCTCGAGCTGCTTTGCGCTCCTCTGCCTCAGCGAGTACAAGTAAGATACTCCGTACGCCTCATCACCAGGGCATGCCCCGACTCGCTCGCCCGCCGCTCCAGCTCGCCCGCGTCCTCGCCCGGTCGAGGCATCACGAGTTCAGAAGCGCCTCCGCGGCCTCGGCGCTAACGCTGCCACGTTTCTGCCCCTTGCCCCGATCCACGCTGTACTTGTATTCGCTACAGGGAGGAAGATCGCCGGGCCCCGCCCGCTAGCCGCATCGGGCTAGGTGGCAGGCTCATTTCACGGCGCCGCGGCTTTTCCGACGCTTTGATTGCGAGACCTGTCCGTTTGATTGCGACTGCCGTGGTTTATGCGCGCGTCCAGCTCGGATCGCCGCCAAATACACTTACACATAGGGCGCTGAGCCAGCCCGCCCGCAGGCACTCTGGGGCCTTGGGCCGCCAGCGCGCCCGCCTCGAGGAAATCGCTCTTCCGCCGCCGACCTCCAGGTGGAAATACGAGAGCGTGGCAGAAAGACGGTGAGGGTGAAACGGACCCATGGGGATCGGCGTGTGCGTGTGTGTGTGTGTGTGTGCGTGTGTCTCTCCGTGTCTCTCATGTCTGTCTCTGTCTACATCTCTTTCTCTGTCTCTCTGTGTCTACGTCTCTGTCCGTCTCTCTCTCTCTCTGTGTCTACGTCTGTCCGTCTCTCCCCCTCTACTTACATGTCTCACTTGTCTCTCCCTCCTTCCATTCCTGTTTTCTAGCGCCCGGGCGAGACTCAGGCTACTTCCACTAAACCCACTAACGGGTCCGCTATAAAAGGATCCCTCTGGTCGGGTCGAGCACGAGGCGCTCCTTCCGAGGAAGTATCTGTCTTTGTAGTTCCTTATTGTCCTCTCGTCCTTGTTGTCCTTATTGTCCTCTCGCCCTTATTTGTTCTCGCCCTTATTTGTCCTCATTTGTCCTCGAGTTCCTCTTCCTTATTGTAATCGCCGTTCCTCTTTCTTATTGTCCTCGCCGTTCCTCTTTCTTATTTGTTCTCTCCGTCCATCGTCATCGTCCTACTTGTCCTCGTCGCTCTTTCCGCCCTTATCCTCCCAGATCGCCACAACGGCTAGCCGATGATCGCTCCTTCACTCTCGCTTGCGGCGCCAAGCTAGCGTGGCAATATTCGCGGTACCTGCTACTTGCCAGGTAGCAGTACCAAAGCGGCAGGGGCCTGCCCAAAGCGGCAACTGATGTGCGCCCGCCGGCTTTCCAGCGGAAGCGATAGGGTCTGGCAGCTATCGCTGCCGAGATCGTCGGTACTTGTACCTGTACGGATTCTCGTTTTTCGTCTCTCATCCTTATCCCTTGTCCTCATCGTCCCTCTCCTCATCGTCATCCCTCCTCCTCTCCCTCCTCCTCTCCTCCCTCCTCCTCTCCTCCTCGCACATCACCTCTCCTCATCCCGTCGCAAATAGCCGGAATGATCTTTGCAAGGATGTCTGCCCGGCACGCTAGGCCGCATCGGGCAGTGGAGCGCCACGCGAGCCATCCCTATTTCGGCGTCTCTGCACGGAGAATGCTGGCCGCTCGGAGTTGCCTGCACGTCCGATGGCTGGCACGTCGGAGTTGCTGGCACGTCGGAGTCATGTGTCATTGGTGTCACGGAGTGTCGGTCAATGCAATGCCCTGCCCAGTGCAACGCTGTGCGCCCAGATCAGCGTCTCCGCAAGTTTCATCCGACCGTTTCACTGCGCAAGTAAAGTAAAGCTGTCACTCACATCGCCACATTGCAGTTTTTTACAAGTAAAATTCGTTCCAATCATGCAGTTTCACGCCCAGCCATACCTCCAGCCTGCGCCGTCCTGCACGTGGCTGCGCCGTAATGCTCTAACCCTACATCCTCTTCCTCACCTACATCCTCTTCCTCCGCACCAGAAACGGACTCGGCATGTCGTCCTTTTCCGGGTCCCAGACCGCCGGCGGATCCATTGCCATGCTCCCGCCGCCGCCCCGGTTCGCCGCCGCCGCGTGCTCCCGGAAGAGCCGTTTCGGGCTGGCCTGGCTGCTCTGCCCATGGCTGCTCTGCCCCTGGCTCTGCCCCTGCCGGTCCACGCTCGGCGGCCGCGTCCGCGCCTGCTGCAGCTCCACCAGCGTCCGCCCGCGAATGCCCGGCTTCTGCTTGCTCACCAGGCCGCTGCTGCCCCCCCCGGCCGCCGCCGCCGCCGCCTCGCCGTCTTTGCGGCATAGAGACGGCTTGCGCGAGAGCACGCGCCCGCCGTCGCCGGCCCTGCTTTCGGCCCCGGCCCCGGCTCCGGCTCCGGCTCCGGCTCCGGCTCCGGCTCCGGCCCCGGATCCCACTCCCGAGAATCCTCCCGCCTCCAGGTTGGCCGCTCCCAGGTTCGCCACCGACGGGATCCGGCTCAGCCGGTGACTCGGCGAGACGCCCCGCTCGCGCAGACCGAGGCCGCCGTTGCTGCTGCTGCCGCTGCCGCTCCCGCTGCCGCTGCCGCTGCTGCCGCCGTCGAGGAGGCCCTTGGGCCTTGCCCGGCCAAACAGTGGCGTTCGTTGCGTCGACAACGGCCGCTGCACGCCTTGTAATGTCGTCGTCGTCGTTGTCGCCGCTGCTGCTGCTGCTGCTGTCGCCGTCGTCGTCGCCGTCGCCGTCGCTGACGTCGCCGTCGCTGCCGCCGACTTGAACGGGTTCTTGCGTGACTTGATCATCCGCGTCGGCGACGGGATCACCACCTCGTCGTCCGAGTCCCAGTCCGACAACCCCGACGAGTCCCGCCACGGTGCGTCGTCGCCACTGGCCGCTCCGGCGCCGGCTCCGGTGCCGCCGCCGCCGCCGGCCGCCCCCGCCGGCACCGCAAAAATGTTGCCCTGGTGCACCGTCGGCGCCTTGGTCGCGGCATGGCGCCGCGGCGACAGCGCCAGCGACGCAATGGCCATGGGCGACGGCGAGGCCATCTCCACGTCCATGGGCGTGCCCACAAACATGGTGTGTGCCCGGCCAAAGGGCGTGCGCGTGAGCGGGTTCTTCTTGGCGGCTGTTGTGGTGGTAGAGGAGGGGGGGGCAGCCGCTGCCGCTGCCGCTGCCGTGGATGAGGGAGGGTGGTGGGCTGCCGCCGCCGCCGCCGCCGCCGCCTCTCCCCGGACCAGAGACCCGGCCTCGTCGTCAATCGACAGCTCCGTAATGTCCGTCGTCGACGGGAACTCGCCGTCGCCGCTGCAGGCGCCCAGCGACGACTGCATGTAGTCGGATTTTGTCAGGGAGGAGGAGAGGTCGAGGGCGGCGGCCGCCGCCGCCGCGGCAGCAGCACTAGTAGGAGGAGGGAGATGAGGAACAGCGGCCGCGGCTGCGGCGGCGGCAGCAGCAGCGCCGGCGGAGGAGGGAGGAGGGAGGTGAGGCACGGCGGCGGCGGGAGGAGGTAGGTGAGGTATGGCGGCGGAAGAAGGAAAGTGAGTCGTTGGCGCTGGCGCCGGCGCCAGCCCCGACGCCAGCCCCGACGCCAGCCCCGACGCCAGACCCGGCACCGGGGCCCGGCTCCGCGCCTCCAGCTCCTGCTCGACGCGGGAGCGCACCTCGAGCTCAAACTTGGACTGCAGCTGCTCGAGCTCGGCGCTGACGAGGCGGTCAATCTCGAGGCGGGCCTTGACCTCCCACTCGCGGCGGACGCTGGCGTCGAGCTCGTCGCGCAGCTGGGCCTTTTCGGCCTCGGCGCGGCGCTCGAGCTCGCGCAGGCGGCGGTGCAGCTGCTCCTCGCGGGCGCGCAGCAGGCGGCCCAGCTCCACCACCTCGCGCTCCTTGCGCATCAGCCGCACCACCGGCAGGTTCAGCAGCGTGGCCGTGTCGGGGCGGCGGTCCGGGTTGACCTTGAGGCAGTCGCGCACGACCGCGCACAGCTCCGGCGAGTAGACCACCGGCAGCGGCGCCAGCTTGCCCTCCTTGATCTTCTGCACCAGCTGGTAGTGCGACTTGGCGTTGAACGGCGGCTCGCGCGCGCACAGCTCGTACATGATGCAGCCCAGCGACCAAATGTCCGACTTGAGCGTGTACTTTTCCGCCGCGCAGATCTCCGGCGACATGTAAAAGGGCGTGCCCACGTACGTCGACGCAAAGTCGTGCGACTGGATCATCTTGGCCAGCCCAAAGTCGCCCAGCTTGACCGAGTTGTCCTCGCCCAGAAACACTGTCTGTCAGTCTTTCTCTCTCACACACACACACTCTCTCTCTCTCACACACACACACACTCCCCCCACCCACCATTTTCCGGCTTCAGGTCCCGGTGCAGAATCGTCACGCTTCCCTCCTTGGGCCGCGCCACCGTGCCCAGGCCCAGCACGTTCTTGCCCACCTCGGGCGGGTCCACGCCGTAGTGGCAGCGGTACAGCGCCGTCACCAGCTGCGCAAAGATGCTCCACACAAACGACTCTTCCGCGTACTGGTTCTTCTGGTTCAGCTCGCGGATCACCCGCCCCAGGTCGCCGTTGCCGCAGTACTCCATGTACAGGTGCAGGTCCTGTGTCGCCTTGAGGTGCTCGCGGTGGTAGTAGCCCACAATGTTGGCGTGCCGCAGCGTCGACAGGATCTGGAACTCGGCGTGCAGCTGCTCCCGCTCCTTTTGCGACATCTTGAGATAGCTAATCTCCTTGCGGCAGAGCACCATGCCGTCCGCCTTGCGCCGCACCTTGCGGATGATGCCAAACGAGCCATGGCCTGGGGTGTCAGCGTGGTGCAAGAAGGGTCATCCAACCATGCCCAGTCCCGAATCCCATCCCCAGTCCGAATCCCCTTTGCCGTCACGACCATTCCATGCCCGATCAGACACTCCCCGTCACTCACCAATCTTTTCCAGCACCTCGTACTTGGCCTCGCTCTCTGCCATTGCTGTGCTGATCGACTGATGCTGTCGGGTGCTGACGACGGTCCTTAAAACATTACGCCAGGTGAATAAAACATGTCGTCGGCTTCGCTCCGCTTGCCGGACTTATTTACGGTGGATCGGTTGCCACGGCGACGCGCCGTCACGTGTTGAGGATCACGTGCTGAGGGACCCTCACGTGGCGATCTCGTCGGCACATCACGTAACCGTTACATCTCATCGCCGCGCCTCACGTGACATTTCTATCTCGGCCACGTCCTCGCAAACGACCTCTGTGCGACCAATGGCCCTACCCAAGGCGCAGCTGGAGCTGAAGCTCAAGGAGGAGCACGAGCTGATCCGCAGCGGCAAGCTGCGCGACGAGAACCCGCTCGACGAGTCGGACGAGTTCAACAGCTTCCTGCTGGCCTGCCGCCGCGGCGACCTCAAGGCCTGCCACAGCCTCATCTCGGCCGGCGTCAACATCAACGGCAAGGACCGCTTCGACTACACGCCGCTCATTGTGGTGAGCCCACCCGGCATGCCCGCTGCCTGCGCTCGGCGCCCCGGCTGACCCCCAGGCGAGCCTCTGCGGGCACTACGAGGTCGTGCAGCTGCTGCTGGAGTCGGGTAGGTCTCGCCCGTCTCGCCTCGTCTCGCCTCGTCCTGCCTCATCCTCTTGCCTCTCTTCCCTCGCCTTGTCTTCTACCTCTCTGCACACCCCGGCCTCTGCTGACTTTTAGGCGCCTCGGCCGAGCGCGACACGTTCCAGGGCGAGCGCTGCATCTACAACGCGCTCAACGACCGCATCCGCAACCTGCTGCAGCAGTACGACTACTCCAAGTCGTCGGACCCGCTGCAGCCGTGGGCGTCGCACGTGACGGCGCTGCTCAGCGCGCCGCCGCCGGCGCCGGCCACGTCGGACCTGGTGCTGACCACGGGCGGCGGCCGCGGCGGCGAGAGCTTTGCGCTGCACAAGTTCTGGCTGGCCGCGCGCTCGCCCTTTTTCCGCCGCCGCCTGGCCGAGGCGCCCGCCATGAGCACGCTGCGGCTGGCTGCGGGGCCGGGCGCGGCGTCGTCGTCGTCGGCGTCGGCATCGTCGGCATCGTCGTCGGCGCTGCGCATGGTGCTGCGCTACCTGTACCTGGAGGAGCCGCGGCCCTCGGACCTGGGCCGGCTCTCCTCGGCTGATGACGGCGACAACGGCGCCAACGGCGACGACGATGACGACGAGCTGCTCTTCCGCGGGCTAGACCGGCTGTGCAAGCACCTGCAGGTCGAGCAGCTGTGGGAGGCCGTGCTGGCGGGCGGCGACCGGCGGCTGGCGCGGCAGCGGCACCAGGACGAGGTGCAGCGGGCGCAGCAGCAGCTGGCGGCCTTTTTCCGCGACCGCGTGCTGGGCAACCGCGTCGTCGTCAACCGCAGCAAGGTGGGCGACGTGCGCTGGCCGCGCGACAACTCCATCTTTGCCGACTGTCTGTTGTGGGCGGGGGGGGACGGCGGCGACGAGGAGGACGGCGACGAGGAGGACGATGCCGACGACGACGAGGAAAAAGACAACGAAAAAGAAATGGGCGGCGGCATCCCGGTGGGCCCGCGGCCGCAGCAGACGCGGCGGCGCGGCCGGCAGGCGGTGCTGTTCCCCGCGCACAAGGCGATGCTGGTGCGCAGCGACTACTTCCGCACCATGTTCTCGAGCGGGTTCGCCGAGGCGCAGGCGTCGGCGCAGCTGCGCGTGGTGCGCATCGACTGCGCGGCCGACGTGCTCGAGATCGTGCTGCGCTTCCTCTACACGGAGCAGGCCGAGGTGCCGCTGGCGCTGGCGCTCGACGTGCTCTACACGGCCGACATGCTCTTCCTCGACAGGCTCAAGACCAAGGCGGCCGTCGTCATCAGCACCGAGGGCAGCGGCGACGACGAGCTCAACGTCTTTGACGTGCTGCACGCCGCCTGGGAGCTGCACGTGCAGCGCCTCGAGACCTTTGCCGCCCGCTTCCTGGCGCAGCGCCTCGAGCACTACGTCGACGACGCCGCCTTTGCCGACGCCGTGCTGGCCAGCGCCGCGCGCCTGCGCAGCCGCCAGGAGACGGACTCGATCGAGCTGGTCGACGACATTCGCTACTTTTTGTCGGAGCGCTTCCGCATGCGCTTTGAGGAGGTGGCCCTGGAGGAGGCGGAGGTGCAGGCGGGGGGGTTGCAAACTGAGGGGGGGGCGGCCGCCGCCGAGGGGGAGGAGGCCGAGGGAGCCGCCGAGGGAGCCGCCGCCGAGGGAGCTGGGACCGCCGAGGGAGCTGGGACCGCCGAGGGAGCTGGGACCGCCGAGGGAGCCGAGACCGCCCCCGCCGAGGGAGTTGACCCCGTCGCCAACACCGCCCCCCCCCCCCCCGACCCCCCCGACACCGCAACCATCCGCGACCTCGACGGCAACGTCGTGGCCGACGAGTTCGACTCGGACGCGCTCAACTACCAGATCCTGCTCGGCAAGATTGACAGCCTGCTGGAGCGGCTAGGCCTGGACGGATAGCTGGTGGCTGGTGGATACCTGTGGATAGTTTATTAGGCTAAATCAAACTCACTCTCTCTTCTCTCTCTCTCTCTCTCTCTCTCGCTCTCTTCCTCTTTCTCTCTCTCTCGCTCTCCTCTACGGCCACGACGTCGGCCCAAAGGTGGCGCCCTCGGGCATGGGCTTCTGGATGGCGTGGGCGGTCATGTCCAGCGGCCCGTTGACGGCGGCGTCGTTGCCGAACCAGCGCGGCGGCGTGGCGTTGGTCATGTAGAGGGTGAAGCAGACGACAATGGTGGAGACAATCAGGCCGCTGTCGAGCGCGGCCGAGGTGATGTAGTTGTACTGCAGCCACCAGCCGGTCCAGCGGCGGCGCACCAGGTAGTTGAAGACGGAGCCGACCAGGCCCCAGCAAAAGTACATGTAGGCCGTCGCGGGCGGCAGCCAGCCGGGGCCGCCAAAGATGATGGGGGCGCTGACGTAGCGCCAAAAGGAGCGCGGGTAGCGGCGGGCCAGCAGCCAGGTGGCCACCGGGGCCAGGGCGCCGACCAGCCAGAACCACTGCAGGCTGCTGTAGAGGGCGCCGCTGCTAAAGATGCGCTTGGGCCCGATGGCGCCCCAGATGATGGAGGCGGTGTAAAAGACCTTGGCGTTGGCGCAGGTGTAATTGTTGGGCTGGTCGTCGGCGCACACGTCCGGGATGGCGCCCAGGGCCCAGTTCATGACGGCAATCTGCACCACGGCCGACCAGACGGAGGCGACCAGCTGCGACCAGAACATGGTGCGCGGCGGCACCTTCATGTAGTGGCCCAGCTTGAGGTCCTGGGCAAAGTAGAGCGCCTGCGACATGCAGAGGTAGCCGTAGTTCTTGAACATCATCATGGCCAGCGGCTTGCCCGGCAGCATGTAGCCGACAATGAACTCGGTCAGCACGTTGAGGCCCAGCTGGATGTTGGTGACGGCCTGGATGATGCCAATCGGGATCGTCCACACCAGCGGCAGCAGCATGCACACCACGTACGCCCACCAGGGGAAGCCCGTCGGCCAGGCGCACACGACGGCAAAGGACAGGCCGACCATGACGGCAAAGAGCGCGGCGTACCACCAGTCCTCGGCGTCGCGGTACTTTTTCATCAGCCGCATGTGCACGTCGTCCTCCTGGTGCCGCGCCAGGCGGAACTGCGTGACGATCTCGCGGCCGTGGTAGAGCGCAACGTGCACGATGACGGCGGCCACGGCGGCAAAGGCCAGGCCGTACGAGAGCGCAAACTGCGTCGGCAGGTACAGCGGCGAGTAGGCGTGGTAGCGGTCGGCGTCAAACTCAAACTTGTCGTTGAGGATGCGCGTCACGTCGTAGAGGCGGCCGGCGTTGTCGTAGGCGTGCGAGTTCTGCACCGGCAGGTGGGCGCCGAACCAGACGTTGCCAAAGTGCAGGCCCAGCGACACGACGACGAAAAAGACAAAGACGCCGCAGACCGTGTTGGCAATGGCGTAAAAGGGCGGGATCATGGGCGAGCCCATGTAGCCGGTGATGACGGTCCAGTCGAGGCTGAGCGGCAGCAGCCCGTAGCCGCTCTGGCCGCCAAAGAGCTGGTTGACGATGCGGCTGCGCGGCCAGATCCACGTCAGCCAGCAGAAGAAGCTGAGGCCCTGGAACAGCCAGCCGGGCAGCCAGTACCACACAAAGGCGCCGGCAAACACGACGAGGAACCAGCGGTAGCGCCCGATGCGCCAGCCGTTGGTCAGCGCCGGCAGCGACGGCGAGTGGTCATGCAGCGTGTAGAAGAGCGCCGCGTTGACCAGGTCGCTCGGCCAGATCATCGCCGCCGGCCACACCAGGAACCGCCGCGCCAGCCCGGCGATGCCGTACCCCGTGCACAGCGTCGTGATGCCAAACAGCAGCTGCCACGCCCAGCCAAAGTGCTGGTTGTACCACACCTCTTGCGCCACGATCACGTCTGTCGCGTACAGCACGCCGCCGCCGTACGCCGCCTGCGGGTCAGCATCACCTCACATCGACGCCTCACCCATTCACGCCTCACCCATTCACGCCTCACTCCCCCCCCCCACACGCACTCACATTCGACATGACCACAATCACCACGTGCTCCTTAAAGTTGAACGGCCCCGGCCGCAGGTTGAAGCGCAGCCCCAGCAGCCGCCACTCGCGGTCCGGGAAGACGAGGTCCCAGCCGAGCCCGATCGGGTACGCCACCAGCTGCACCACGTACGTCGTCACCGTCACGCTCGGGTTGCGCAGCGACAGGAACATGTTGATGCCCGAGCCCAGCGTGCACAGCAGCAGCCCGATCGTCCACGCCCGGATCGTGTTGGCCGGCAGGTCCGTGTCGTAGTTGCGCACCGCCGCCCGCACCTCCGGGTACGGCGAGTTGTCCTCCACCATGGCCTGCTCCATCTCCAGCCCCTTTTCCGCGTCGCCCCCCGCGATCGCCGCGTCGATCTCGTCCAGCTCCTCCATCGGCAGGTTCGGGTCCAGGTGGTGCATCCGCTCAAACTGCTTCAGGCTGTTGAGCACGTCCGCCGTCGCCGCCCCAAACTCTTCCGGCCCGAGCCCGCCCGGCATCGCCTCCGGGATGATCTGCTCGCCCCCGCCGCGCCCCCGCCGGAGCCGCGATCGAAAGCCCATGCTGCGGACGCTTGCTTCGCTCCTGACGCACTCGTTGCTTCTGTCCTTACTTTGCTCCTTTCGCCTTTCCCGCTCTCTGGTCGCTCACTTTCTGCACCTTCACTTTTCTGTCCGCTCACTTCTGCGTCCGCTCGCGTCCGCTCACTTTGACTGGCGCTGTCCGTCGTCGGCGACGCAAAACACGCGGCAGGTCGTTGTCCATAAAATCCTGCGCACGCCGACCCGAGGATGTGCAGCGAAAAAGGCCGGCACGCCATATATGCAGCAGATGTGCATCGAACGCAGCAGAGGGGTTTCTCAGCGCTGTCTGCTCTCTAGCCGCTGGCCCCCGGGCACCACTACAAGGCCCCCCCCCCCCCCCCCTCCCCGACAGGGCAGGCAGGCCCTGCTGCGCTGGGGCGCTCCTGCCCCCCCCCGGGCGCGCGCTGATAACAGGCCGCCGCTGATTGGACGGCGCCCCGGTAAGATATCTCGTATCAGCCACGCAAAGAATTTTTGCAAGATACGGAATACGCGCACACTGCCGTCTCTGTCCCCCCCCCCGTCTCGTGTGTCGTCCTCGGCCGTGGTGTCTCGCCTCGTTTTCTGCCTCGTCCTCCTCGCCGTTGCCAGCCTGGTTTTCCTCGTGCAAAAGGATTCCCTGGAGCCGACGCCGGGCGGGCAGCAGCGCTTCTCACCTGCCTAAACGGGCGCTGGCATCCCGCTAGCGCGTGCTTCCGGCGTGGGGGTGAGTCACGTGACCACTACGCTATCCACGTGACACGCTCATCACGTGTATTCACGTGCTGTCCGATAAATCGAGAGGTCACGTGTTATTTTAATTGATATCAAAATCGAACATCACGTGCCGTCTGCACATCCTTCAACAATCAACAAGATGCCAGGATCTCAGGGCCAGCTGGCCCAGCCTGTGTTTGCCAAGATCGCGCCGCACGAGTTTCTGGTGGCCAAGCTCGTGCGCCCGTCCGAGGAGGCCGCAGCCGACCGGGCGGCCGGAACGCGGCCCAACGGCCGAGCCCCCGGCGAGAGCCGCCCGCTCGGCGTGCACCGGGGCGCGCTGTCGCAGGCGCACGGCAGTGCCGCCGTGCGCCTGGGCCAGACACGCGTGGTGTGCGGCGTGCGCGGCGAGATCCTGCCGGTGACCAGCATTCCCCACTACCGGCCGTCGACCGGCCCCGGCTCCGGCTCCGGCTCCGGCTCCGGCGCCGACGCCGACGCCGACGCCGACGCCGACAACCGATGCCAGCTGCGCGACTACGACCTGCTCGTGCCCAACCTCGAGCTCGCCACCGGCTGCGCACCCGACCTGCTGCCCGGCGGCCCGCCCTCGGTGCTGGCGCAGACGCTCAGCACGCGCCTGTACGCCCTGCTGCACAGCAGCGGCTTTGTCGATGTCGCGCCGCTGCAGATCTGGGACGACGCCGGGGCAGACCCGCCCATGGCAGCCGGTGCTCCGATGGCTGCCGATGCTGCCGATGCTGCCGACGACGCCGACAACGAAAACGACGCCGCCGCCGACGCCGCCGACGCAAGACGCCCCGAGCTCAAGGCCTACTGGGTCCTCTACATCGACCTCGTCTTTCTCTCCCTCGACGGCAACCCCTTTGACGCCGCCTGGGCCGCCGTCGTTGCCGCCCTGACCGACACGCGCCTCCCCGTCGCGCGCTGGGACGCCGACCGCGACGCCGTGGTCTGCGGCGATGCCGCCGCCGCCGGCACCGGCACCGGCACCGGCCCGCCGCCGCCGCGCCCGCTGCGCCTGCATGGCCTGCCCGTCGCCACCAGCGCCGTCATGTGTGTGGAGAACCGGCGCAAGCAGCAGCTGCAGAGCAGCGCGGCCGCCGGCGCGCACTGGCTGCTGGTCGACCCGGACCGCCTCGAGGAGAGCCAGTGCCGCGAGTGCGCCACCGTCGTTCTCGACGCCTCGGCCCCGGCGCCGGCCCCGCCCGTCGTGCGCGCCCTCGCCAAGAGCGGCGGCCTGCTCGTCGGGCCGCTCGAGCTGCGCCAGCTGCTGGCGCACGCCGAGAAGCGCTGCGCCGAGTTTGCCCAGGCGCTGCAGGCCTAGTGGGGGGGCTGGCAGAGGCACGAGGCAGATCTTTGCAGGCGCCACTACGGTACAGGACGACAGCGAGTTGGATGCAGCCCAAGGTACAGGACAGCGAGTCCCAAGGTACACAGCGAGTTGGCATACACAAAGAGGCTCAGCATCACATGTCTCAAACTTTTCGAACCACCTTGTCACGTTGGAGTCAAAGGCGGTAGATACAAGCAGAGCAGACAAGTCTCGTCAATCTCCCACTCTGCTCACAACGAACCCAGTAAAGGATTCGTGCGGCCGAGACAGCTGCCATGGTGTTGGTAGCCGTCGAGCCGTCAGAGTGGTTGCAGAGGAAAAAAATAGGAGGGATTTTGGCACGAGATTTTGTACTTTGCTCGTCGTGTTCGGGAAATCATAGTCCCGCTCCGGCCACTAGCGGCGCTCCTGTCCCCCCACCCGGAACGCGTATATACGGAGTACTTTTTTTTTTCTGTTTTCTCTTCATCCCGGCAGCTGCAAAATGGAATCCATCACCGACACCATCTGGGATGTGGTCATCTGCAGCACCGGGCTGCAGCAGTCTCTTCTGGCGCTGTGCGTAGGCTCGTGTCTTTCTTTTTTTTCTTTCGTTTCTTTCTTTTATCGTTTCTTTCTTTTATCTGATCAAGCCTCTGACAGTGTCTCGCAAAGGATGATTTGAAACTAATGATGCGCATGGCGTTTTTGCTCGGTCTGGCCAGACGCAAAGAGCTCTGTCGCGCTCCGACAAGAAGATATTGCACGTTGACCCCAACGGCTACTATGGCGGTGCCGAGGCCTGCCTGAGCCTGCAAGAGGCCGACGCCTGGGCCGCCCGCCACTCGGCCGGCCTGGGGGGCGCCGCGTCTTTTCTGTTTGGGTGTGCGAGCGTGGCCCGGCCGGAGCCGGAGCCGGAGTCGGCCAAAGCCAACCGGCGCGGCCTGCTGGCGCCTTCGCGCTCGTATGCCCTGGCGCTGGCGCCGCAGCTGCTGCACACGCGTTCCCGGCTGGTGGAGCAGCTCGTGTCGTCGCAGGCGTACCGGCAGCTCGACTTTCTGGCCGTGTCCTCGTTTTTTTTTCTCGAGCCGGCGGCGGCGGCGGAGACTGACGCCGCCGTCCTCGTGCGCATTCCCGCCACGCGCGAGGACGTGTTTGCCAACACGGCGCTGGCGGCGCGGTCCAAGCGCAAGCTGATGAAGTTTCTCAAGTTTGTGCTTGCGTATGGCGGGGGCGGGGGCGGCGATAACGATGGCGGCGGCAGCGACATCGACGGCAGCGGCACCAACGACAGCGGCGACAGCGACAACTGGCAGGCCCACGCGGGCGAGCCGTTTGGCCCGTTCCTGCAGCGCTCGTTTGGGCTCGACGACCGCGTGCGCGACTACATCCTGGCGCTGACGCTGTCGCTGGACGGCGCGGGCGTGACGGTGGGCGAGGGCCTGGCGCGGCTGCACCGGCACGTCACGTCGATGGGGGCGTTTGGCCCCGGCTTTGCGGCCGTGTATCCCAAGTGGGGCGGGTGCAGCGAGATCGTGCAGGTGGCCTGCCGCAACGGCGCCGTCGGCGGCGCCGTGTACATGCTGGGCGCGGGCATCCGGGCCCTGCACGACGCCGAGGACCCGGCCGGCGCGCGGCTGGTGCACGTGCAGCTCTCGACCGGCGAGCTCGTCAAGGCGCGCATGGTCGTGTGCGGGGAGGGGGATGGGGAAGAAGAGGACGGGGAAGAGGACGAGGCAGCCCAGCCAGCCCGGCCAGCCTCGCCGCCGCCGCCTCCGCCTCGGATCAGCCGCCTGGTGGCCGTCGTCGACGCGCCGCTGGACACGCTGTATGCGCCGACGGTGGAGGGCGCTCCCGTGGCCGGCGGCGCCGTGATTGCGGTGCCGGCCGGCCCGGGCTGCACGAACGCGGTGTTTGCCATGGCTCACTCGAGCGAGACGGGCGAATGCCCTCGCGGACAGAGTAAGTTTGGACGTGTTTTTTTTCGTTTGTGTTTGTTTTGCCCCTCCCACAGCCTGATGATTCAAAACTTATCTACATTGTCTGAGCCTTGCTTTGACGACGATTTTGTGTCTGATTTTTTTTTGGGGGGGGGAGGGAGTCTTTTTTTTCTGATTTCCTCACGCCTGCCCCGGCTAACGTCTAGGTGTGCTTTACTTGACGACGGTCTGGTCGGCGGGTGCGCAGCGCGAGCTGGAGGGCGCGCTGGCCAGGATCCTGCAGGCGCTGGCGCTGGCGGAGCCGACGCGGCCGAGCTGTCTCTACCAGCTGTACTACGAGCAGAGGCGCGGGCCGCCGGGCCAGCCGGCGCGGGCACAGGCACAGGCACAGGCACGGGCACGGGCACGGGCGCCCGCGGATGGCGTGCTCCGCCTGGCGCCGCTGTCGGTCGACCTGACGATTGCGGATGCGTCGCTGGAGGCCGTGCAGGCGGCGTGGCGGCGCGTCATGCAGGCGGACGGGGGGGGGGGCCTCGAGGACGGCAGCGAGAGCAGCGGCAGCAGCGCGTACATGGTGTTTGCCGCCCGCGAGGCGGAGGGCGACGAGGCGAGTAGCGAATGATACCCTGTGGCGAGATTGTACGGAGTAGAAAGTGAGCCGGGTGGACAGCTCTTGCGAGGCATTGTAGTGTGATGGAGCCGGTAGAACTGCAAGATATCTCGGGTGGACAGCTCTTGCGAGGCATTGCAGTGTGATGGAGTGACTGCAAAGTGATACTCGGGCAGAGCTCGAGGCAAGTGATACTCGGGTAGGCGCGGGACAAGGCGACCGGGGTCGAGATAAGTGAGCTGCAGCACTGTGCGTGCGCAGAGTCGCATCCTGGCTGCCGAGATGCCGAGATTCAGTCGCTTTGGCGCTTGGGCCAGCACGGTGGCGCGTGGCGCTTGAGCCAACCAACTCCTCGGCGCCTGCCCGGAAATGTCGCACTCTCTGCTGGTGCGCTGCCACGGCAGGCAAGCACGAACGAGAGATACGCCGTAACACGTAACCTGCGTCGCACGCCGCTGCCGTCGCAGCACTAGCCCAGCCCACCCAGCGCCTGCTAGCCCGTTCCGAGACCGGGTTACTGGCACGCTCCTTCCTCGGGAAGCACGCACAGAGGCAGGGGCAGCCTGCATACGGTATCTTGAGATAACAGCGTCGCCGCGTTGTAGGTGCGTTTTCCCCCCCCTTCCCCCCCCCGCCAGCGGGTGATATACTCGCCAATCGCCCTAGCAACGTTCCCACGTGCTGCCGTTTGCTGTCATCTCGTCAGCCGGCCGTCACCGCCGGCCGTGTTTCGCCTGGCAGCCCTCGGCCCACCGCACCCAATCCCCTGCTGCTGGGACTCGATCGACAGCCTCCGCACTCTTCTTCCAGCACTACAGCACTATTCTTACCAGCGCTACCAGCCTCCACAGCACTATTCTTACCAGCGCTACCAGCCTCCACAGCACTATTCTTACCAGCGCTACCAGCGCCTCCACAGCACTATTCATCACTCCAGTCCACCAGCTATTCTTCACTACAGCACCCACCACCAGCACTATCACAGCACTACTACCACCAGCACTACCACCACTACCACCACTACCACCAGCACTACGAGTACTACTACCACTACCACTACCAGCACACTACACTACACTACACTACACCACACACCACTGCACTACACCACACCACACACCACTACACCACCACCGCCACCCCACTGCTCTCCACAAAAGTTTGTGTTGTCTTCGCCCCTCTTTCTCACAGCGCCCGCCGCTTTGGGCTCGCGGTATCGCCATGCTCCGGAGACATGGCCTTCACGTAGACGGCCTTTTTCTTGTTGCCGGCCGGGCTCGTCGCCAGACGCCTGGCCCACTGGGTGACCGGGACGCACGGCTGCTGCGCTTCGCGCGAAGCGCAGCCGCTTCACCCTTGTCCGCGCTCGTTTCATGATGGTTCAGGGATGGGAGAGTGCAGTACTGCGGAGTGGCAGAGTAGGCAGAGGGCAGAGGGCAGAGGCAGAGGCAGAGGCAGAGGCAGAGGCGAGGGCAGACTCTGAATCGACTACTCTAGCCCCTACGTTTTGCGGTTAGCTCGAGTCCGCCTTTGATCCGAATGGACGGTGAGCATCGCGGCGAGGCACGGTCAGAGCCGGCCGCCATGCCTGGCCCCTCGCCTTTGTTGTTGGCCTTGCGTTGTTGGCCTTGTCTTCCCCTCGTCTTCCGCTGTTGGCCTTGTCTTCCCCTCGTCTTCCCTCGTCTTCCGTTGTTGGCCTTGTCTTTTCCCTTGTCTTCCTTGCCCCCCTTCGTCTTCCCCCCCCAAAATGCATCTCCGTGCCGCGGAAATCTTGCTCCCAGTCGTTGCCCGTTCCAGATCGGCCGGCTGATCAGCGCTGCTAGATCACCCAACGTTGTCTGATTTGCAGCCTCTCCAGGCCTCGTGGCATCGCTGCTCCTGCTCCTGCTCCTGCTGCCTCTTACCCCCACCTCCTCCTCCCTGCTGCTCATCCCCTCCTGCTGCCTCCTACCTCCTACCCTGCCCTCGCTGCAGCCCTTTTTCCATTTCGTCTCCCCGTCTCAGCTGGCGTCTTCGGGCAGGCCCTCGACAAATGCCCGAACCGCTCCCGCCCCCCCCCCCCTCCCCCCTCTGAGCTGTCCCCCTCTTGCTCTGTCCTCGTGCTGCCGCCGAGCTGCATACCTGGCCGGTCATCTGCTTCGGCCTCCTCGCCTGTGCTCATTCTCGTCCCGGCCTCAGCCTGCTCGCCTAAATAGATTGCTGTGCTTGGTTGTACATACGCAGCCGTCCGTTGTCTGCTTCCCCTGCCACTTGGTCCGGCCTCTCCCCCCATATTAACCCTCACACTCCCCCTCCATCCTCCGTATCCTCCATACACCTCCTCCACCCAACCTCCAACTTCCATCCTCCTTGCACCTCCTCCCTCCACACCTCCTCCCTCCATACCACCATCCTCCCCCACCCCCACAGCACAGATGCCGACCTTTTTCTGGCCCCTTTCCTGCCGCCGCCTCTCCGCCCTCTTCTCCCCGTACGCCCCGGCCCACTCTCCGCTGCCGGCCCCGGCCCCGGCCCCGGCACCGGCCCCGGCTCCGGAAGCACAAGACTGCGGCCCCGGGCCCATGCCGCCCGCCGCTGCCGCTTCCGCCGCCGCCGCCGCCGCCGCCGCCACCACTGCCCCCGCCATCGCCGAGCTCCTCCAGCTGCACCACCCGCCGCCCCTCGACCCGGCCTGGCTCGCCTACGAGACCGAGCACCAGCTGCCCACGCCGCCGCAGCGCACCCAGTCCGCCGTCGAGCGCCAGCCGCTCTACGCCCAAGAGTGCCGCCAGCTGACTGCCCGCATGACCGCCCCCGGCGCCCGCGACCACCACCTGGCCCAGGGCATTGCCGTCCGGCCGCTGGCCGTGCCCTCCTCGCTCGACGCCTTTGCCATTCCCGTGCTCGAGTACCGGCGGGGGGTGGGGGAGCAGCCGGAGGAGCGCCTGGAGCGCCCAGAGCAGCCGGACCGCCCGGACCGCCCGGAGCAGCCGGACCGCCCGGAGCAGCCGGAGCAGCCGGACCGCCCGGACCACCCGGAGCTGCCGGACCGCCCGGACCACCCGGAGCAGCCGCAGCCGCCGCCCGCCCACGTCGTCGTCTACATCCACGGCGGCGGCCTGCTCGTGGGCGAGGCCGACAGCGAGGACCTCTCGTGCCGCCGCATCCTCAAGGAAGCCCGCCTGCCCGGCGGCCTCGTCGTCTACTCCGTCGGCTACCGCCTCATGCCGCAGCACCCCGCCGCCACCTGCCTCGCCGACTGCGTCGACGCCGTGCGCTTTGTGCGCGCCGCCCACCCGCACGCCCGCCTCCTGCTCGTGGGCAGCTCCAGCGGCGGCGAGCTGGCCGCGCTGGTGTCCCAGGAGGTTGTCCGGGACGACGACGACGCCGGACATGCCGAATCCGGAAATGCCGAAAACGCCGAAATCCCCCGCCCAGACCCCCGGCCCCGGCCCCGGCCCCCGTCCCCGTCCCCGTCCCGGTCCCGTCCCTCCGCGCCCGCCCGCCGCCGCCGCCGTCCCACCCTGCAGGGCGTCGTCCTACGCTGCCCCGTCACCAGCGACGCCTTCCAGGGCCCCGCCTACGTGCCCGCCGCCCTGCGCCCCTTCCACCACAGCGCCGCCAACCTCGCCTTCCAGTCCAGCCTGCTGGGCCCCATGCGCCGCGCCGTGCCCCGCGACGGCCTGCCGCGCATGCCGCTCGAGGCCCCCGCCGCCCTGCTGCACGGCCAGCCGCGCCACTGGATCCAGGTCTGCACCAACGACATGCTCTACTCCGACGGCGTCTGCTACGCAAAGGCCCTCGAGGACGCCGGCGCCCCCGTCCGCGTCCACGTCGCTCACGGGTGGCCCCATACCTTTTGGCTCAAGACGCCCTGGCTGCCCGCCGCCCTGCAGATGGAACAGGCCATGCTGGAGGGCCTGGCCTGGGCCGCGGGGGGGTAGGGGAGGGGGGGGGGGGGGGGGAAGCCGAAAGGGGGGAGAGAGGGAAAGAGGAAAAGAGGGGGAGGGAAAGAGAAGGGGGGGGGAGGGAAAGAGAGGGGGAGGGAAAGAGAAGGGGGAGGGAAAGAGAAGGGGGAGGGAAAGAGAAGGGGGAGGGAAAGAGGACGGCCAATGTGCTGTGTGCTGTCAGTTGCATTGCTCTCCGGTAGCAAGTTAGCCGTCCAGGCGGTCCATCGGACCACGCCGGACCTTGACGCGTCATGAAGAAATGTAGAGCACCTGTTGATTCTGCCTACTCCCATCTACCTGCTGCTAGAGTACAAGAGCTCGGGTTGCTGTAAAGAGAGTCGACGTTTATAGCAGAGCCAGGTCGCCGAATTTCTCCTGTAAAGGGTTAGAAGGAGGTAGAGGGGAAGACGAGAGAAAAGAGGAAGAAAAGAGGAAGACGAAAAGAAGAAGAAAGGAAGACGAGAGAAAAGAGGAAGACGAAAAACGAAAGACAAAAACTCGCCTTGTAGCCCGGCACGGCCCAGCGCCCCTTGGACACCAGCTTGGCCGTCTTCTCGTCAATGGACGGCTCGGCGGCGGCGACCTCGTCGACGGTCAGGTCCTCAAACGGCCGCGCCTCCTCAATGTTCTGCAGCGTCTTGGCCAGGTCCTGCAGCTCCAGGTCGACCTTGTCCTTGGTCGCCTCGGCGTTGCGCAGCGCCTCCACCTCAAAGGCCTCAATGGCCTTGAGCTGCCGCGCCACGTCGTACGTCGCCGGCTTGAAGGCCGTGAACCGCTTCTCCAGCTCGTCCACCACCGCCGTGTTCTTCAGCACGCTGCGGTAGTGCGCAAAGTCCACCGTCGTCGGCTGCTCCGCCAGCGCCTGCACCTTGCGCCGCACGTCGTCGTTGCGCTTCTTGAACGCCTGCAGCGACGCCGCCGTCTGGCCCCGCAGGCCCAGCGACGTCGTCACCTTGGTCCAGTCGAGCTTGAGCGCGGCGGGTCTCTGGGAGGGAAATCCGGGTTAGCAGGCCTGAGGTTTTTTTTTTTTTTGAAAGAGAAAAAAACACTGCCGCTAGACAGCGTCGTCGGGACTCACGGCAGCCATGATGAATTCGGCAGAAAAAAAAGCGATGGCGCGAGGAGGGGTGGTTGTGTTGAGGTTCAGGAGTGTGGAAAGCAGAGGAAGTTTTCGCCCGTTGCTTTTCGGTGTCGGAAAAGCTAGGGGAGCCGGCTGGCCCGTGTCACGTGACCCAAGCTTGCATCGCAGGCTCGGCGAGAAAAGGCAAGATCCCATAAAGACCGCAAAGCACGTACAAAGCATACATACGCATACTTGTGGCACACCATGCGCAATACTCATGTAATGGCA
This sequence comes from Graphilbum cf. rectangulosporium, assembly GCA_019925645.1. Taxonomy (NCBI): domain Eukaryota; kingdom Fungi; phylum Ascomycota; class Sordariomycetes; order Ophiostomatales; family Ophiostomataceae; genus Graphilbum; species Graphilbum cf. rectangulosporium. Next base: position 35,910 of record JADHKI010000094.1, read on the forward strand.
TACAAAGTACAGAAATTCACAAACGAGACATGTAGGCATCACGACTGGCTGCACTCATGCTAGGGTACATCTTTTTGCGGCCCATGCCTCATGCTAGGGTACATCTTTTTGGCGGCCCATGCGCTTCTTTTCTAAACGCTCAGAGACATGATGGAATTGACAATGTCGTTGTCGTTCTCCTTGAGCGCCTTGATCGCCTTGTTGCGCGACACGCCCGCCTGCGTCTGGACCAGCTCAATGTCCTTGTCCTCGATGCCGGTGGCGTCCACCTCCTCCTCGTCGTCCTCCTCCTCCTTCTTGGCCTCGCCGCCCTCGGCGCCGTGCTCGTGCTCGTGGTCGTGGTCGTGGTCGTGGTCGTGGTCGTGCCCGGCGTGGTCGTGGTCGTGGCTCGCCAGCTGCTGCGCCGCCGCCGCCTGCGCGCTGGCGTTGAGGTCCTCCACCTTGGCCTCGCCAAAGACACTGCTGCGTGAGTCGGGCACCGCAGCGCAACACCACGTTTGTAAAGAGGGAGGAAAGATATCTCCTCTGTAGTACTTACATGTAGGTGCCGTTGCTGGGGGACTTGTACACCTCGGGGTTGTTGATCACAAAGAGGATCTATGCGGGTCAGCCACACGTTTTCGCCCTTACGTTTTTGCCTTGGTTGGGTTAACCCGCAACACCACATCACACACGCACGTTCTTTGGCCGCCGCAGGGTCACGCGCGTGATGCCCTCCACGCGGATCAGGTGCAGCTTCTCGAGGGCCTTGCGCGCCTTCTTCTCGTTGCGCGAGTGGATAATGGGGCCCGACCCGGCCGGCGCACCCGTGTCGAGCTCCGACTCGCCATCGCTGCTGTCGTCGTCCTCCTGCTCCTCGACCCGGACGTTCTTGGTCTCGTCGTCCGCCAGCTCTTCGATGCGCGGGTTCGCCATGTTGTCAGAGGGTGTAGCTGCTGCTGGTCAGTGTTGGAATCGAAAATCAAAAAAAAAATCACGGCCACAATTCAAAGACCTTGTAGAAAAACACCTCTTCCGAAAGAGAGAATCTCGACTGCGTCTCTCGCAGCAAAAAATGCACCCTTGCAGAGCAGCAGAAACTCACTTGATTATGCAAAAGATGCTGGCCCGGATCGTACTATACGGAAACAAGAATCTACACTTTGGCAGGAAGCAAAAATTGTAGGGTTTTTTGGTCGTGGACGCGCGCTAGGCCTGTTTGAGATGTGTGCTCTCGATGGAGGGGCAATAGCAAAGTGCGGTCACGTGATAAACGTGTGTGGAGGTGGGGTGGGGAGGGGGGAGGGAAGGTGGGTGGGTGGTGTGGCCTGGGAGAACAAAATTCCGGTACAAAATTGAATGTGGCCCCGGCTCATTAGGGCAGGACGAGTATTTTTTTTCCCATCCTAGGCCGCACCAAAATCCCCCCCGACCGCGAAAGAAAGGCCCGCTCCGACTTTTTTTATACAAGCAGACCTGATTGTGGCTTCACATCTTTCTTCCGCCAACCCCCATCGACCACCGCGGTACCAGAAATCGTGAGTGCTAGAGAGAGAGAGAGAGAGAGAGGAGCGCCGATTATTATATGTGTGCACCTGCTGACGGCTTTCTTGTTTTCCACACACAGGACAGCAAATCACCAAAATGGGCGACGCAACCATTGTCGGATCCAAGTGGCGCCTGGTCGAGCTCGGCCGCGTTGTCCTCATCCAGGGCAACAGCCCCTACGCCGGCCGTCTGGCCACCATTGTCGAGATCATCGACCACAAGCGAGTGGGTGACGCGCGCACGGATGGAGACGGAAGAGAGAAGAAGGAGAACAGCAGCTAACCTGGCAGGCTCTCATTGACGGCCCAGCAACAGAGGCCAACCCGGGCGGCGTCCCGCGGCAAGCGATTGCCCTGGCCGAGACGCTGCTGACGAGCATCGTGATCGAGGGGCTGCCGCGCGGCGCGCGGTCCGGCACGGTCAAGGCGGCGTGGGAAAAGGCCGAGGTGGACAGCAAGTGGCAGGCGACCAACTGGTACAAGAAGCGGCTGCAGAGCGAACGGCGAAAGGCCCTGACCGACTTTGACCGCTTCAAGGTGCTGCGGTTGAAGAAGCAGCGGCGCTTCGAGGAGCGCAAGGCGCTGGCCAAGATCAAGGCCAGCGCATAGAGAAAGGACAAGAATGCAACGCTCTCTCTCTCCCTCTCTCTTGCCCTTTAATTACGACACCAAACAAACACAAAACTACTATACCGACAACATCCCAAAAAAAAAAAAGAAACACTGCGGGACCTGCACCACATCGCCTGGGCTTCCGGATGCCCTGCTGATCTGTCTTGTCTGGCCTGGCCTCGGAAGGCGGGAGTACGCACTGGCGGGATCGCGCGAGACGGCCAGGGCGGAAACGGCCCCGGGCCTCCAGCGCGGATGGGCGTGGCGGCATCGGACGAGAAGAACGGCGTGGCATGTGTAGAGAGGACGGGCGCGTGAACTGGCTGGTATTTTTCTCGGAAACGGATCTGTGCATCTTGCTTTTATCTTGCCGAATACAAGAAAGTAAATGTGTAGTCGGGGTCGGCAGCGGTGAGGTCTGCCTGCATTGCGTCCCATCAAGCCAAAAACGTGCCAGGCCATGTACGTAACTCAATAAATGTCTCGTCAGCTATGGAAGCATTGCGTGTTGTCGCTAGTCATGAGAGGGCGATATAACCGGCAAATCAAGCCCGGCAACAATAGCAATCATCAGTCAACAAACATCAAATCAATCATCAAATATCAGTCAATCACAATCAAGTCACCAACAAAAGCAGGCAACTCATCAATCGACAGAGTCAAATCAACATCAATCAAAATCAATCAAAATCAACTGATCAATCAAAATCAAAACAATAAAATCAACAGATCAATCAAAATCAAATCAACAAAATCAACAGATCAATCAAATCAAACAACAAAACAACGTCAATCCATCCACAGCAATCCATCACATCAACCACCGAGCCCTAATGGTAATAGCCGCGCGGCGGCTGCAGGCGGTCGACAATGACCTCCTGCTCGTAGACGCGCTCGTCGTCGCGGTAGCGCGGGTGCTGGCTGACGCTGCGGCGGCGGTTGCGGCTAATGTCAATGTCGATCTCGTCGTAGGCGCTCTTGTGGCGCTGGCGGGTGTCGCGGCGCTGGCGGATGCGCGTCGTCAGGTCGACCAGGTCCTGGACGTCCTCCTGTGAGGCATTAGAGCGGCTTCGGAACGAGTAACGAAACGAAGAAGACGAAAACGAAGAAGAAAACGAAAACGAAAACAATGGCAAAAACAAAACGAACAAAAACTCACATAACGGAGATAGTCGAGAATGTAGAAAAAGTGCTTGGTCTCGTTGTAGGGATAGCCGTAGCGCTCAATGGCCTCGCGGCAGACGAGGTCCTTTGTGATCTCGGTCCACATGTCGTCCGGGGCGACCGGGATGACGTCCTGGGGCGGCCCGATGGCGAGGCGGCGGTCGGTGACGTGCTCGACGTCGACGTCGCGGTCGGCGCCGTGGTCGCTCTCGACAATGGAAACGCTGATGCTGTCGTGGTGGCGGCGGCCGTCGCGGGCGTCGCGGGCGTCGCGGGCGTCGCGGGGCCGCTCCCGTTCGTAGTCGCGCTCTCGCCGGCGGGCGGGCGCGGCCTCCTCGCCGTCGCGGCGGGGCACAAACTTGGTGCGGCGCACGCCGCTGTAGCGCTGCCAGGTGACGTCGGCGGTGGCGCCGCCGACGCCTTCCATGCGGATGCGCTCGGTGCCCGGGGGCACGTCGATGATGGACCACTGCTTGGTGGCGCCGTTGTAGGCCTCGCCGATCTGGCCGCGCTCGTCGATGCGGCTGGTAATGTACTCGGCCTCGTCGTCGAAGCTGGCGTCGGAGCGCCGCTCCGACGAGCGCAGCGGCGGCGCGGCCGAGTGCGCGCGGCGGCGGCCGCCGGCGGCGCCGCTGCTGCTGTGGTCAATGTCGACCTCGAGGCGGTGGCGGTCGGTGCGGACGACCAGCTCGTTCTCGACGACGCGCTCGGGCGCCGGGGCCGGGCGCCGCGCGGTGCGGTACTGCGGCTCGCGCTCGCGCTCGCGGTCACGGTGCCCATCGGAGGAGATGTCGACCTCGGTGTGGTGGCGAGACGTGTACACGTCAATCTCCGTATCCCGCGAGCGGCTCGGCTGCGGCGGCGGCGGCGGCGGCGGCCCTGCATACACAACACCTAGCGGGTCAGCAGGCCACAGACCGTGACGGCAGCGGCCAGGGACAAAACTCACCATGGTCGACGTCGGTGTAGTGCGTAATCACCTCGCGCTCGACGACGGGCCCCTGGATGACGGACCGCTGCTCCGGAGCCGGGGCGGGCGGCGGCGACGGGGCGCGCGACGGAGCGCGCGAGTGCGAGTGCTCAATGATGCGGATGCGGTCGCGGTCGCCAGACGACGGCGGCGGCGGCGAGGGCGTGGGCGAGCGCTGGCGGTCGCGCTCAATGATGCGGGTGACGGTGCGTTCGGCCGGCGGCCCCCGGGACATTTCGCGGCGGTACGAGGCGCCGCGGTCGCGGTCACGGTCACGGTCGCGGTCGCGGGCCGGCGGCGACGGCGAGCGCGAGCGCTCGTGGATGATCTCGCGGTAGCGGACCGGGCTCGGCGAGCGCTGCTGGCGCGGGCGGTCGAGGGTCTCGACGGCGCGCTGGCGCAGCACCAGCGGCCCGGTGCCGGCCTCGGCGCGGCGCAGCTCCTCCTGGGTGATGCGGGCAACGGAGTTGCGGTCGCGCGAGCGCTCGCGGATGCGGACGTCGACGCCGTCGCGGCCCCGGCCGGCACGGAAATCATCGCGGACTTCGTAGTAGCCAGCCTCGGAGCGAGGCCGGGACACGTAGTCGCGGTCGTCGTAAAAGGACTCTCTGCTGTGGCGGCCCGCCATGGTGTGCCGAGAGAGAGAGAGGAGACGCAGAAAAGAATCTAGGCAGACGAGGTGCTTCCCGGACTCTCCGGAGGATGACGTTGGATCAAAGGCAACAAGCAGGGAGCAGAAATACCAGGAGGCAAAGACAGCGGAAGAAACAAGGGAAGAAACAGCAGGAAACAGCGGAAGGAAAAAACAGCAAAAACAGCGGAAGAAACAGCAGGAAGAAACAGGAACAGAAGAGGACGGAAACAGGCCGAAAGAAGACGCACAAAACAACACGAGGCCGTCGAAAGAGGTGGGATAAAGAGGGGAAGCTGAGGGGCTGGCAGCAGACTTTGGCCGCAGGATCTAAGCCATCCGCCGTTGAGACGCTGGCGCTAGCGGGAGGGCGCGTCCCCTGTGGCCAGCGCCTGTGGTTGGTGCTAAATCGATGACGCAGAGCACTGCCACGACGTAGCGGTGAGCGCTAGCGACTTTATCTCGACAGATGACGATTAGGTGTTTTCAGTGTAGTTTTTCTGTCCATCCAGCTGTTCAGTCTGTAGTTTCAGTCTGTCCATCCAGTGTAGTTGGTCTGTAGTTTTCCAGTTCTCAGTCTGTTGTAGTTTGTAGTTCTCAGTCTGGGTTCTTCGAGTTCTTCTGGTCATAGATTCAGCTGAATCGTTGTCATTTTGTGAGATCGTCGAGTGAGCGGCACGTTTTGACTTCTCATTGTCTCTTGACTCATTGCCATTTGACAGCCTATCTGCAGCAGACGTACACCCCCCAGGCCACGCCGGCCAGGCTGCCCACGAGGTTGCGCGTGGCCACGTCCGGCACGAGCGCAAAGCTGCCGAGGCTGACCAGCGGCCAGAAGCGCCAGCCGGCCGTCAGCAGCCCCCAAAAGTCGCGGCGGTGGCGCGCCAGCAGCAGGCGCGCCAGCACGGCCGCCGGCAGCCCGGGCGGCGCCTCCCACCAGGCCATGAAGCTGCAGAACAGGGCCGTGTTGACGGCGGCGCCCAGCGTCTGGTCGAGGCAGGTCTTGAGCAGGATGTTGCGGATGGTGTTGTGTGTGTCTTGCGCTTTGCGAGGCATGTCGGGCGCTTTGTTGCGAGGCATGTCGGGCGCTTCGTCTTTGCGAGGGTTGTCAAGGTCTTGCTTCTTGGGCTCGAGGCCTTGCTGTCTGGGCTCGCCAGCCCCCCCCGGGAGTGCGCTCTCCAGCGCGTCTTGCCTAGGAGCGTTAGATGGCGTCGACAAGAGTGTGACCGCGAGGCACTTACCACATCACATTGGGCGGCGTGCTGACGAGGGAAAAGACAAAAAACTTGACGACCGGGTCCCAGGCGACGGAAAAAGGAGTCTGCCGTCAAAACGCTGTCAGAACGCGGCCAGACTGCAAATGCAAACGCCAGCACAAAAAAGCACGCATCTCACCTGCGCCCGGTAGGCGGTCACGGCCTGTGCCAGCAGGCTGGAGACGACGCTGAGCAGCGCGGCGCGCAGGCTGATGCGCAAGACGGAGGTCATGGCAGCAGGTTTACTCGGATTTTTTTAGGTGTGTGTGTGCGCAGACGGACGATACTGCCGTTTTTGTGTACGGACGGCGAGGAAAGAGCGCCTGGCAAATGATTGGCTAGTGCCGACTCCATAAATAGCCTCTAAATCTATCGTACATGCTTCGCCAAGAACGTCTGCAGAACGTCTGCAAAGACCTGTCCGCAAGGCATCTCCTTTTACAAGGCACTGGAATTCCACCCCGTCGTGGGTCAGGCAGCAGTGTGTGCGTGTGTGTGTGTGTGTGCGTGTGTGTGTGTGTGCGTGTGTGTGTGTGTGTGTGTGTGTGTGTGTGTGTGTTTGTTTTGTGTTTGTTTTGTGTTTGTGTGTTTGTGGTCGTGTTTGTTTTGTGTTTGTGTCGTGTCGGCGCTGGCTATGATCGGCTGAGAATCCACATCAGCAGCAGCTGGACGCCGTACGAGTAGAAGAAGAGGAACTGGGTGCGCTGGTTCCGCTTGGCGCGCGTGTCCGTCTGCATGGCCTGGCTGTTGCCCGCGTTCTCGGGCAGCAGCACGTACTTGAGCGAGCGCATCTGTGGGTTAGACTTGCATGGATGACAACTGGAATGACAACCGTTATGACAACCGGAATGACAACCGTCATGGATGCCACGGACGACACATGACTCACCAGGAAAAGCGAGTTGGCCAGAAAGGTGTACAGAAACAGGGACCAGCCGATCCAGCCGCCGGTGCCCTTGCCGCCGTTGGCGAGCTCGGCCAGGGCAATGGTGGCGATGACGCCGACAAACTTGTAGCCGGAGTAGGCGACGAGGTCGAGCAGCTGCGACGTGTTGGAGATGCTGAGCAGGTAGCAGCCGAGCTTGAGGCCGAGGATCTCGACGCCGACGACGGCCAGGGCGACGGAGGCGGTGTAGCCGAGCAGCTCGGGCTGGAACTGGCCGCGCAGGCCGGCCACGAGGGTCGACAGCAGGATGTAGGTGACGACGGACATGACGGGGATGTACATGTCGGGGCTGTTGATGTCGTCGCGCGGCGCCAGGTACCAGCCCTCCTGGCCGCCGGGGCCGACGGTCTGCTTGCGCGACCAGGGCTTGTGGCGCCACGGGAAGAGCACCAGGGCGAGCTTGCTGATGACGTACGAGTTGGACACGTTGAAGTAGTGCTTGAGCACGTTGACGTTGACATAGCGGTTGATCTGGGGGGTCAGAGGGGAGATGATTAGAGGGGAGAAGGGGAGAGAAAAGGGAGATGCACATTCTGCTCCATGTACTCCTGGCCCTGCCGAAAGGCCGTCTGCGACAGCTGCGCGGCCACCTGCGCGGCCGGGTCGTTCATAAACTGGCCATACTGGCCAAACACGTTGCCCACCGGGATCTGGCTGCCGTGCGGCGGCTGCTGCGCCGGGTAGGGGCTGCCGTAGGTCTGCGGCTGCGGCTGCGACGACGTCGGCGGCGGCGGCGACCGCAGCTGCGGCACCGTCGACACGTGCTGCGGCACCGGGTGGTGCAGGGGCGGCGACTGCCCGTAGACGGAGCGCTGCATGTCGGCGAAATGGTCGAGGGGGATGAAGACGCGATCAGGGTGAAATCTGGCTTTTGGCCCAAGCTGGACATTCTTTATTCCGCCCTTATCTTATCTGGTTATCGGGCTTATCGCGCTTATCTTATCGCAGGCCACATCTGCATTTGACCTCAACTTCCTTTCAGCCTCTCCACCCTCCCTCTCCGCCAGCCCTCCACCCTCCCTCTCCGCCAGCCCTCCACCCTCCCTCTCCGCCAGCCCTCCACCCTCCCTCTCCACCCTCTCCGCCAGCATGCTCGACAGCTTCGAAATCATCACCACGTCGGGCGTCGTGCTGTGGTCGCGCAGCTACGCGGCCGTCAGCCCGACGGTCGTCAACCGCTTCATCAAGGACGTCTTTATCGAGGAGAACACGGCGACGGCTGCCGCGACGGCAGCGGCCGGCAAGGACGGCGGCGGCGGCGGCGGCGGCGGCGGCATCGACGCCGGCAAGGAGGGCGCCGCCGCGCCGTACCTGACGGAGCAGTACGCGGTCAAGTGGGCCTTTGTCAAGGAGCTCGGCATCATCTTCGTGGCCGTCTACAAGTCGCTGCTGCACCTCTCCTGGATCGACCGCCTGGTCGAGAACATCAAGACCATCTTTGTCAAGCTCTACGGCGACCAGCTCACGCGCCCGCACACCACCGTGATCGAGTGCGCCCGCTTCGACGACTATTTCAGCCAGCAGCTGCACGAACTCGAGGGGACCAAGCGTCCGGCGGAAAAATCGAATCAAGCTATCCCGCCTACCTCCGCCGCCGCCGCCGAGTCTGCCTCGCCGGCTTCCGAGCCCCCGGGCACGCCGGCCGTCTCGCGCCCGTCCACGCCCGGCGGCGGCGGCGGCGGCAGCGGCGGCGGCAGCAGTGACCAGCACGCGGCGCCGCCGAGCCCGCTGGGGACAAAAGTCTCGAGACGGGCGCGCAAGGCGCAAAAAGCCGGGCCCAAGTCCAGCACCGCCGCCGCTGCCTCCTACTCCAGCGACGAGGCCGTCGTGCGCAAACACCAGAAAGAAAAGGCCGCCCCCGGCAAGACGGCCAAGAAGGGGCGCAAGTGGGGGGCCGACGGCCTGGCCGACGACACGGACGACAACCTGCAGCTGGACTACTCGGCCGCGGACGGCCCCCGGAGCGGCGACGAGGCGGGGCCGGGCACGGCAGCGGCGACGGCAGCGGCGACGGCGGCGGCTGCGGCCCTCGAGCCGGTGGACGCGTCCACGTGGGGCTCGACCACGGCGCAGGGCCAGTTTGTGCTCCGGGACCTCGACGACGAGGTGCACTCGATCCTGGCCTCGGCCGAGGCCGGCAAGAAGGCGGCGTCCCGGGCGGCGGCGGCGGCGGCGGCAGACGGGCGCGGCGGCGGCGGCGGGCTGCTGGGGTCCGGGCTGAGCACCGTGGGCGGGCTGTTCCGCAGCCTGGTGGGCGGGCAGACGCTGACCAAGGCGGACCTGGACAAGGCCATGAAGGGCATGGAGGAGCACCTGCTGCGCAAGAACGTGGCGCGCGAGGCGGCGGTGCGGCTGTGCGAGGGCGTCGAGGCGGAGCTGCTGGGGGTGAAGACGGGGAGTTTTGAGAGTGAGTTTTTTTTCTTCTTTCTTTTTTCATTTTTCTTCTTTCTTTCTTTCTTTCTTTCTTTCTTTCTTCTTGTTTTGATTCTCTTGTTTCTCGTTTCTCTTGCTTTCTCTTTTTCTTTCTCTGCTCTTCTGCTCTCCTCGCCTCTAACCCCCAGGCATACACGCCCGCGTCAAGTCCGCCCTCGAGGCCGCCCTCACGCGCATGCTCACGCCGACGTCGTCGCTGGACCTGCTGCGCGAAATCGACGCCGTCACGGCGCCGCCGGCGGCCGCCGCGCTGCTGCGGCCGCCGCGGCCGTACGTCATCTCCATTGTCGGCGTCAACGGCGTGGGCAAGTCGACCAACCTGTCCAAGATCTGCTTCTTTTTGCTGCAGAACCGCTACCGCGTCCTCGTCGCCGCCGCCGACACCTTCCGCTCCGGCGCCGTCGAGCAGCTCGCCGTGCACGTGCGCAACCTGCAGGAACTCACCGCGCGCGAGGGCGGCCGCGTCGAGCTCTTCCAGCGCGGCTACGGCCGCGACGCCGCCGCCGTCGCCAAGGACGCCGTCGCCTTTGCTGCCGCAAACGGCTTTGACGTCGTCCTCATCGACACCGCCGGCCGCCGCCACAACGACCAGCGCCTCATGTCCTCGCTCGACAAGTTTGCCCGCCTCGCCCGCCCCGACAAGATCCTCATGGTCGCCGAGGCCCTCGTCGGCACCGACTCCGTCGCCCAGGCCCGCAACTTCAACGCCGCCTTTGGCGCCGCCCGCGCCCTCGACGGCTTCATCATCTCCAAATGCGACACCGTCGGCAGCATGGTCGGCACCCTCGTCAGCCTCGTCCACGCCACCAACGTCCCCATCCTCTTTGTCGGCGTCGGCCAGCACTACTCGGACCTGCGTAACTTTTCCGTCTCCTGGGCCGTCGAGCGCCTGCTGAGCAGCGACTGAATATAAATCTCTCTCTTTTTGTTCCTAAATCACCTGTTAACGTAGCAAAGCAAATCAGACGACGCCTTTGACCCACGATATCCCGAAATCCCCGACCTCACACCCATATACACCCCACTCCCCGATCTCCCCTACCTACACCCCCACAAGAATAGGCCCGCCCAGGCCCTCTCCCTCCTGCCGGAGCCGCACCCTCTGCGCGCACGCCAGCGCCAGCAGGCTCATAAAGGCGCTGACCACCGCCGGCCGCTCGCGGAAGCGCGCCACCGTCTCAAACGCCACCCAGCGCGTCTGTCCCGCCTGCTGGCTCCTCTGCTGCGCAGCCGCCATGCGCTGCACCAGTGTCAGCACGAGTCCGGCGTCCTGCATCTCGTCGCCGTCCGCCGTGCTGCCGCCGGCCGTGCTGGCCCCGGCCGTCCCGGGGGCCGTTCCGGGGGCCGTTCCGGGCATGCCGCTGCTGTCCATCCCTCCCACATCGCTGTACCGCTCGATAAAGTCGGGGCTGTCGTGGCCGGCCATCATCTCGCCGCCGCCGCCGCCGCCGCCGCCGCTGTGCGGAAGTGGCCGCCCCGATCCGCCGTGGCGCTGCACACTGCCCAGAACAGACGACTGGTTCCACGGCAGCGACGGGTTGTCCGACAGCGCCGACGCCGGCTGCCGTCCGAGCTCAATGTCACCCACATCGAAGCCGGCCATGTCTCCGTCGCCGCCGCCGCCGCCACGGCCACGGCCCATTGGTGTTTTTGGTCCCGCTGCCGCTGCCGCCGCCGCTGCCGCCGCCGCGTCGGCCTCCCGCCGCGTCTTCTCTGATCGCGCAAACGCTGTCCCCAGCAGCGACTGTGCCAGCTGTTCGCCCGAGAATAGGCTGGCCAGCGGATGCGCCGGCTCGGAGCTGTGGCCGTGGCCGTGGCCGTGGCCGTGGCAGCCGGCCGTCTCGTCGCCCACGCCAAAGAGGCCGCGCCCAAACGTCAGGCCGTAGGCCGCCTCCGCGGCCAGCCGCTTATCGCCTGTGCGCCGCAGCGCGCGGGCGCGCTCCTTCTTCTCTGCCACACGCGCCATGAGGCGTGCATAGTCGGACAGGCCGGAAAAGTACGCCCGCATCGGGATCTGCGTCATGTCGTCCACAAACTTTGTTCGCCGCCGGTACAGCTCCTGCTGGGCGCTCTTGCCGGCGAGCGACGTTCTCGGCGTCGACGCCAACGCCATCGGCGGCAGTGGTGTCATTGCTGTCCGCTTGCCGTTGCCGTTCAGTGCGGCCGCGTAGGCGTCTGGGTCCACAATCTGCTCGTCGTCGTCCACGACCATGGGAGCGCCGTCGGCCGCCGCTGTTGTCGCCGCCGCCGATTCGTCTCCGGCTGGGTGGCTGCGTTTCTGGCGCTTGGCCATGGCGGCCGCCGGGAACGCGGGCAGCTGCGGCTCGGGCTCGTTGGCCTGCAGGTCGACCTCGATAATGTCACCGTTTTCGTCGATAAAGAGGCCAATGTCGCCGAGCGTGTTCTCGTCGTCGGCCGCGTAGCCCAGCAGCTGTCGGCCCATAAGCGGCGTGGGCGAGTTCTGCGCCGAGGCGCCCGAGGCGGAATACAGGTAGTGGCCGGCCGTGGACGGGCGGCCCACGGACGACGAGTCGGCGTCGAGGACCAGCGGCGGCAGCAGCAGCGTGTTGTCGGAGGAGCGCGACCGGACCGACATGTTTGTCCACGAGAGGCGGCTGTTCTGCGACAGAAACGACTCGCCCTCGGGCGTGTCCGGGTTGAACGGCGGCAGCTGCAGAAAGTCCAGGTCAAAGCCGGGGTCGTTGGGGAGCACGATCTGCACACGTCTGCCCTCTTGTGTCAGTCACACACTGGATCTCGGTTCGTCGGTCGGTCGGTCGGTCGGTCCCGGCTTACCTGGCCTTTCCGGCATTGTGGTCCAGCTTGTCGTCGGCATGGCTCTCGCAGAGCCGGAGCATGGCCCGCTGGGTCCGCTCGCTGTCGCAGAGCACAAAGCGGCACTTTTCCTGGAAGATGCGTGTGGTGCCGTAGAGAAGGGTGCCCTGCAGCCGCAGCGCAATGGGTGCGCCCGGGGGCTCCTTGATGGTGCCGCAGGTGCGCTCAATGTTGACCTCGAGAATGGCCTTGCGCCGGATGCCCGTGAAGCGGGCGCCGGGCGCTGTGTTGCCGGCGCGCCTGGCTGTCAGTCTCTGGCGGCTTCGGTCGCCCGGGGCCCATCTTACCAGACTGTCGACAGCGCATAGCGCTTGTCCGAGAGGACTGCCTTGTTAGCCGGTGGTCTTGATCAGACGGAACTGTACGCACTTTCGGTGCTGTAGAACATGATTGGAGCACTGTTGTTGGAACGAAGAATCAGACGAAGCCGTGAGGATTAGACCTGCGAAGCTGTGAGAGAAAAGACGACCTGCGAAGCTGTGAGAGAAGATTTTAAACGATCTGTGAAGCTATTTGAAAAAAGAACACAAAGATGAAGGAAAGATCAAGATGTTGCATATAAGACTGAATGGTGAATCCGAAGACGGTGGCTTGTTCGAGATTCAAAATCAAAGCAACGAACTGGCTTGAAGACAGACAACGATGGCCGTCTCCAAGGAGCGTCTGGGCCAGACGGCGATGGGAAAAGCTGAGGAAGCCGAGGCGGCACTGACGCGAAAACCCAGGCCGTACAAGGCGCGGTCTGCTCAAAGAAGAAGGCACGATCAACGCGCGACGGATCTGCAGGAACGCGTAAATGGTCTATTCTGAACTGTATCTGGACGTCCTGCCTACTGATACCTATACAGTGATACCTATACAGCCGATGCCGACTGTGACCCATGTATCCCGACTACCCCCTGTTATACTGACCCGACAACCCCCATCTATACTGAGTAGCCATGCAAACTGAGTATGCCATGCATGGCGCTGGCGAAACGCGCCCGCGCTCTACGATCCCAAACAGGCAGTCACGCGCTACGCATCGCTCGACAACGCGGTGCCGGGCTCTTGTGCTGCGCGAGCCATGACGCGTGCCTCCCTAATCTGTCAAGAGTCAGCTTCGTTCCTGCGTCTTGCGTCTTTGGGTGGCAAAAAAAAAAGGCCCCAAGCACCTTTTCTCAGAATATGTAAGAAATCAATATCACATATCCAAGGGATATAACCGACTAGGCGAAGTGGCCATCCGCTTGGGATCAATCGCAAATTTTTCTCATCATTGAGGTGCTTGGGGCGGGCGAACAGCAGTTCTTACCTGAAGTTATGACAGCATCCGTCATCGTCATCATCACACTCATGGATTGTCGTGGACAACCCCGACACTCTTTGAGACCGCCACTTGGCGAGAGTGAGGATGTGAGAATAAGAGGTGGGAAGAAGAGAAGAAAAAAAAAAAGAAGTGGATTGTTATACCGCCCCGCAACAACGTTTTCCCGTGCCCCGCCTTTTTTCTATATCTCATCAAAATGGCCTCATTGGCGATGTGGGGCCGATAGAAGCCTGACAGAGATAGCTGGAGGGCGTGCCTCCACCGAGGGTCGTCACGATGCTTTGCAGTGTTTTGCCGTTTTGTCGGTCGAGCCGTTTGTCTGGTACTGTGTCGGCTGAGTCGTCGTGGCATCTGGTGTCTGTCGTGGCATCTGGTTTGTGTCGTCTCGTGCTTTGATCTTTTTCAGAGTTGGGTTTTCAGCTCTTTTTTCTCTTTCTCTTTTTTCTCTTCTTTTTGACTCTTGCTCTGCCCCTCATGCACGACAGCTTTGACCCCGCGGCCTACGACGGGGTAGACCTAGGCGCGGCGACGACGGCGTCGTCGGATCCGCCGGCGCCGTTTTATGCGCGGCGCGGGTATGCGCACGCGACGTGGGCGCGGACGTTTGCGTCGCGGCCGGAGCTGTTTATCCAGCCGGCGTCCGAGGCCGAGGTGGAGCGGGTGGTGCGGCTGGCGCGGCACCGGCGGCGGCGGGTGACGACGACGGGCTGCGGGCACTCGCCGTCGGACCTGACGTGCACGAGCAGCTGGCTGGTCAACCTGGACCGGCTGGCGGGCGTGGTGGCGGTGCAGCCGGCGAGCGGGCTGGTGACGGTGCAGGCGGGCATCCGGCTGCACGCGCTGAGCGCGGCGCTGGCCGCGCACGGGCTGGCGCTGCCGAACCTCGGCAGCATCAACGAGCAGTCGCTGGCCGGCGCCTGCGCCACGGGCACGCACGGCAGCAGCCTGCGCCACGGCCTGCTGTCCGACGACATCACGGCGCTGCGCATCACCCTGGGCGACGGCCGCACGCGCGCCTGCCGCCGCGGCGACTCCGGCGCCGCCGGCGAGCTCTTCCGGGCGGCGCTGCTCTCGCTCGGCGCGCTCGGCATTGTGGTTGAGATCACGCTGCGCGCGGTGCCGGCGTTTCGCCTGAGCTGGACGCAGACGATCGACACGGAGGCGGCGATGCTGGCGCGGTGGGGGTTCGCCGGGTCCGGGCCCGCGGCCACGGCCGCAGCCAAAGGCGGCGTTCCCCGGTCGGGGTCGGGGCCGGGGGCCGGGTCTGGGTCTGGGTCTGACTCTAACTCTGACACCGATGCCGGCTCCGACTCCGACTCCGAATCCGACTCCGGCTCCGACTCTGGCTCCGACTCTGGCTCCGACTCTGGCTCCGACTCTGGCTCCGACTCCGACGCCAAACCTGACTCCGGCTCCGGTGACCCCAGCTACGGCTCCACCCACGGCTTCGCCCCCGGCTCCCTCTGGACGCAGGCACACTTTGTCCGCGTCTGGTGGTTCCCCTACACGCGGCGCGCCGTGGTGTGGGCGGCCGACGACTGTGCGCAGACGGCGGCCGAGGCGCCGGACCACAAACCGGCGACCGGCTACTACGACGGCTGGCTGGGCTACCAGGTCTACCACAACCTGCTGTACGTGGCGCGGTTCGTGCCGCGCATCCTGCCGTGGGTCGAGTGGTTCGTCTTTGGCATGCAGTACGGCTTCCGCAACGGCACCACGACGGCCGGCCTGCAGGCCAGCGACCAGGCGCTGCTGCTCAACTGCCTCTACTCGCAGTACGTCAACGAGTGGGCCATTCCGCTGGCGCGCGGGCCCGAGGCGCTGCGCCGCCTCGGCGCCTGGCTCAACCGCCTGCGGCCGGGCGACCCGGACTACGTCGACCACGGCATCCCCTTTTCCGCCGACGGCCTCTACGTGCACGCGCCCGTCGAGGTGCGCGTCGCCGGCACCACCTGCCGCGGCAAGCCGCGGTCCCAGACCCCCCTGCTCGACCCCTCCGCCGCCGCCGGCCGCCGCCGCCAGCCCACGCTCTACCTCAACGCCACCATGTACCGCGCCTACCACGCCGACCCGCCCGGCCTCGCCCGCTACTACGAGGCCTTTGAGTGGCTGATGCGCGACCTCGGCGGCAAGCCGCACTGGGCCAAGAACTTTACCGCCTCCCACGCCGACCTCGCCGCCCTCTACGGCCCGGCCCTGCAGCGCTTCTGCGACGTCCGCCACGCCGCCGACCCCGACGGCCTCTTTGTCGGGCCCTGGCACCGCCGCCTCCTGCTCGGCGACGACGCCCCGCTGCTGCCCTGCGAGGAGCGCGAGACCGGCCGCTGCCGCGCCCGCGACCACACCGTCTGCATCACCGGGGTGTGCGAGTAGAGCAGAGGCAGACTACAATAAACATTTCACACAGTAGCACAGTGCCATTTGCACAGTCTTTGCACACATGACAGAGCCGCATGCCCAAAGCGAGGCCGTGCCAGGTTGCCCACGGCACAAGAGAGTGTCCGACAACGGCGCAGCGCGCCACGGGCCACCACGACAGCACGGCGACACAACTCTAAATCGACCACGGCTCCCTTAGCGAGGCGCAGCCGCGGCCGCCTTTCCTTCTGCCGGATCCCAGGCGAGGACGGCCGCACTTTCCCGCTCCGTAGGCAGCCTGCATGTCTCGCCTTTTGGGGGACGGGCGGGCTCGCTTTAACCGCCCCTAGCGCCGGATAGCCGCAGAGCGCCGCGCGCTGCAAAGCCACAGAGCGCCGCCAAGCCGCCAAGCAAGACGTGTGTCCGCTCTGCTCTGCTCTTGCCCTGTAGGTCTGCTTATTTGGACGCCCGCCGCCCGCTCTGCCCTGCTCCTGCCCTGCTCCTGCCCTGCCGCCGCTCTGCTCCTGCCGCTGCTCTGCCGCTGCTCTGCCGCTGCCACGGCAGTGCTCTTGCATTCGAGATCTGCGTGGCACACGTCCGCTGCCAAGATGCCTTCTCTCATACACTGTCACTGTTGTCTGACCCTGTCCTCCGTCACACCGCGCGGTCGGTAAGAGTCGTCCACGCACGCATGATTTCACCTTGTAGCTTTCTCGCGACACCATGACGCTCTCGTGATTCCGCCGTGCTCGTGCATGGGTTCTTGCAAGATGCAAACAAGTTTTGCGGAAAAACAACAAACCCATCACATTTTCGGGGAAAACAAAACCATTACAGTTTCGGGAAACAACAAAACCGTTACAATTTCGGGAAAAACAACAGTAAAAACATCCTGATGTAGAAACTTGCTGGCTTCCCATCTCAGTCACGCCCGTGTTCCGTCACATATGCAGGTACCAACCCCACAAAAGTTGTTACCAGGCCGGCAGTGCGTTTGAAATCCCACGCCGGCAGTGTTGAGGCAATCCCACGCCGGCAGTGCGGTGGACACAATTCCCGGCCGGCAGTGCGTTTGACACAATGCCCGGCCGCGGTGCGTTTGACACGGCTACAAAAACAGTGGAGCAAATAAACATGACATTCGGCAGTATTAAGTATTGTGCTTTATAAAGACGCCAGAAAAACACCGCAACACCCTTGGGTACTTGGTGGCGCCACTTTGCGCGTCTTCCATCGCCTTCTCCCCCCTCCCTCATAAGCAAGCCGTTCCACAGTAGCCACAGGCGCGGCCTGGTATCACCCAGACCTCTTTACCCTCCTTGGCACATTTGGGGCACCGCACGCCAGGCAGCTAAAGACGTTAGGACCATCCCCCACGACGACCCCCAAAAGGAGCCACAAGAAAGAAAACTCACCGGCACCGAGCGAATGCCGTCGTTGCTTCTCAGCAAGGAAAAGCACGCATCTGGCTGCGACGGCACGTAATCAAACGTCTCGTCGGCCTCGTCGGCCGCAAAACAAGATGCCCCGCGCTCATCCCCCGGTCCAAACGTGCACCGGATATGCGGGCCACTCATCTCGACTGCTGCTTCGGAGCTGGCCGCTTCCACGTCGTCCTCGTCCTCGTCGGCGGCGGCAGGATCGGGCGTGCCTGGTACCGTTGGCACACGCTGCTCTAGCGAGTGTAGTAGGCCGTAGTGTCGCCGTGCTGTCAGTCCTGGCAGGAGAGAAACAGCCCGGGCTTGCCGTTGATGTGTGAAAAGACGGAAAGGTCCAAAAGCACCGTCAAGAGAGGCGTGATGTCCTTGTTGCAGATGGCACGCAGAGAGCTGGCTGTGTAGAGTCAAACCGGGACAGCCAGAGGAGCGGACGGCCGCCCTGGCTTTTATATGTGCGAGCCCACAGTCCATGGTGCACAAAAAAGGAGTGCGCTGACACGGCCTGGGCACGCGAGAACCGGTGGGGGAGAAAAAAAGAGCGAGAGAGAGAGCGAATTCCAAACGGCCAGGACGGGCAAATCGAGACTGAGGTAACCCAGACGAGAGCACAAGCTTCAGGAGCACACGGCCGCGCACGGAGAGAAGAGGAGCCGAACGCAGACAAAGGGCACAAGCAAGCGAGCTACACGGCCTTGCCGCCGGGGTCCTCGAATGGGGAAAAAAATGAGAAAAATAAAACAGATTTAGTGATAGACAGCAAGCGAGATTTTTTCCAATGGCGATGGGCAATAGAAAAAGCAATAGATCCGACAGGGTCGAGATGTGAAGAGAACGGAGCCAATCACAAGGCTCGGATGATAGGCCAGGCGAGGGAGGGCCGCGGCAGAGACAGGGAAAACCCCTCGAGAGCTAAAACGGGTGGCAAATTGATATCACAAAACGGGATGAGGGTGTATCACCACATTGGCTCACCTGATTGCGCCAAACAAGCCGAAGCCATCTGGCTATGTTGGATGTGCAAGGCTTTGAAAATGAAGAACCAGAACAGCACCTCTGTACGTCTC